>JAHLSL010000006.1:21607497-21690791 GCA_025920805.1 Petroica traversi | reverse complement strand
TTCTTTTCTTTTCTTTTCTTTTCTTTTCTTTTCTTTTCTTTTCTTTTTCCAAGTGACCTGCTGTTGCATAATATACTTAATAAATTTGACCTAGCTGGCAATGTATCTCCTTTTACCCACTGCTGTTTCTTTGCAATTCACAGATGAACAATGAGTGTAGCTTTAATCCCCTAGAAATCAATTAGTTTATTACCTGGCATAATATATTTGAGGCTAATGCAGTACCCTAAAGCAAGAGAGCTTCTCAAAATTTCATTCTTTTCCTACTACCAAGGGTCTCCAATTCTGTCACTGTTTCTCTACATCATAATGTCCATGTGGCATTATGTTGAATTTGCATTCAGGTCATGTTTCAGGGTGGAATATGGACTGGCATCAAGTAAGTATATAAAAAATTACAGTTTCAGCTTACCCAGAATTTCTCCAAGTGAAAGCAAAGATCAGTGCTGATAAACAGCAATCTAGTATTTTTTCCATCTTACAGGTTAGATCTTTATATAACATAATGCCCATTGACATCCAGATAAACAAGTTTTATATCAGTGAAGTTTTTTTAGCTTTCATTCAAGATCAAAACCAAATATGTTTTATTTCAGGCCTCTGATTCTTGAGTTTTAGATTATAGACTTTGTAAGAATTTTTGAAATTAACAAATGGCATTGCACACCTCTAATAATGTTACAGACAGTAAGGAAAATAAAGATATTTATTATCCACTAAAGGTAGATTACAAGTCATCAATTAATGAAGACAGAAAGATCTCTAATCTTCTTATTTAGTTTCTGTATCACCTGCAATCTTGCGCAAAATTGACATAATGTTAACAGTCAGTAAATTAAAAGAAAAATTTTCTCTGATGATTATAAATTTTAGCATTTTAATATTAGGTTATTTAAAGAATACAGTGAAATCAGCACTGTAATGTACTTTTCACTAATTGGTTTCATCATATTTGAATAAATACTCTTACTCTGATGCTAAAATCTAATCTCATATCAATAACCTCCAAAGATTACATTTTCATCAGCTAAAATGTTTTTAGAGGCCTATAGATTAGAAACATATTACAAGTTGAAGAATACAGGTTATATGATGACAGAACAATTTCTTTGGACAGATTTCTCATTCTTAGCTACCTAGATCTGCATTTTTAATCTGGAAAATACTTACTATTCTAATAGTTCTTAGAATCCCTTCATATGCCAAAATATTCTAAAATCACATGGAAAATATGGTGTAAATCTGCAACCTCTGAAGCTGTGCAAGAGCAGAGAAGGAAGACTGCTGAACTGAATAGTGAAACAAGACCTTCTGGGTGGTGGGAATGGTATATTTCAAACCCAGCTCTAATCTTTGTAAGACTTTTAGATTGTGATATGATCTATATTTTAGAATAAGGGAATTTCTTTGTTTGGTGGAACGGGCATATTAGGGATTAAAAAAAGAATGAGATCTGTCTTAGCAAAATATTTTTTTTAAGCTAAGTCAGTGAATTAATTTTCTCTATGGAGATGCAGCAACTGTGCCTCTTCTTAGAGAAGCAGCCTTGTGTCTTTTTAAAAACTAATATATCTGAGACTAAGAAATTGCTTTTCTTAGTTTACTTTTGTGGGTTTTGTTTTGTTTCTTTTTTATTGTTGTTTGTTTTTTTAATTACCCATTTGTTCTTAAGAATCTATGAAGGGAACCTTGAGAAGGGAGCAATGGTGGCAGGCAGGGCAGATGCTTGTATTTCTAAAAAACTAAAAAATCATTTCATAAGACCAGGGGATGCTACAGCATCCTCTGTTAGACTGCAAAATCATCTGAAATGTATGCACAATCTTCTGAGCAAAAGCCTGACAGAGAGGCTTTTCCAATTCTCTGCTCTAAGTGTTCAAAGCTAAGCTTTCAGGAAGGCTATTATAGCATGCTTAAAAGAAGTCCTTTGGTTGAAAAGCATCCCTGAAATATACAATTCAGAGGACTTTATTACAGCTTGCTGTGACTTAAAACACATCTAAAGGTAAAAGACAGCTTTAAGGATATTCAATTTTTCTAATAGCTGTCACAAAGGGCCACATATGGTCAATATGTTCTAAAAAGATATTTTTGCTGGTTCTGTGGTCAAAACTGAAACTCACATTTCATCTTGGAATTCCATCACGGAATATTTTCTCTAAAATTAAATTTCTCACTGTCTATGTATGAAATAGTTACTATACTGAGATTAATTCTAATTTCTCAGTGACTACCAAAGTATTTTAATTGAACACTTTAAGAAATAAGCCTGTTGTTGGAGTGCTTTTTTTTGTGAATGATAATAATCGACTGCTAGAGACATGTTGACTTGTTACAGAGAGCTGTGCAATTAGGCAAGTAAAAAAAATCAAGGGGAATAAAGAGGAGAAAAAGTACCGTATTGGAGTAAACTAATTTCTTAAAAAATAGTTCTTTATCTGCAAAGAATGGATTCTGAAAATGGTTGGGGGTTTTCCACCATTTTTGTTTAACTCTTCTGAATAGCTGTGATAGCTCTGGAAAAGACATAGGTTAATACATAATCATAATCTACCATGCAGTGAAAGGTTAGTAACTGTTCTAAATACCTTAGCTAATTAGGATGGCATAATAAACAGTTCAGGATGAAATTTTAAAATTTTTAATAATTTCTGAAAGGGCTTTCACTTTTTCAAATTGATTTTCCTGCCAAATCCATTCAGAAAGAGCATGTGACAAGTTTGGCTGACTTGAATCTGTATTTTTCAGTGACAATTTTTTGACAAAAAGACAATTATTCTCTCCTATCTAAAAAATTTTAATCAACTTCTTATATACTAACTAGGAATGATATCTTGCTTTTTGTAAAACGGTTTTTTGGTTTGGTTGGGGTTTTTTTTGTGAAATGAGTAGAACATATAGATTTGTTATTTTTAAAACCTGACAGATCAAAAATAATTACAAACTTCATTTTTACAACAACCTTTACATAGCAAAACACATAAATATTTTTCTTTGCTATTCCTAATTGTGTTTTGCTTTTATAATTTCTTACAACAGAAATACCTAGATAATACCTGTAAAGTATCCACCCACAAATAAAACAATTCCATGTTGTGAGAATCTGGAAATAACATCCTTATCATCTAGTAAAAAGAAACATAGTGTCAATGTTCTGTTATTTTGGTGCTTGATTTTACACTTAGTGTTTTTCATGGAATAATAAAATCAATTAGAAAACCAAACAAATTATTTTATTATATACATTATTAAGAAGTACAAAATAATTAAAAACAACAACAATAATAATAGTAACAGTAACAATAATATTAATAAATTATATTTCATCACTGTTGGAACTTGTTCCTCATTTTTCTTTTGAAATCAAATTACAGGAAGGGAAGGGAAGATGTAGGATAGATTGAGCAGTATCTGACAGGCCTTTATCAAAATATCATTCTCACCTATCTTTTACACTTATTTTGGCACAGTTCAGAAGGATTACTCACCTCCTCCTGAATTCCCCATGTAAAATGAACAAGTTAATTCTAGGCTAGCCTTTCTGCTTCACAGGTTTAGAATGTTTTCCTTGCTTTTCACCTTACTGCCTTTTTCCAGTCTTTGTATCAGAACAAACAGGACCATGCACAGCCATGAGACAAGATGGTACTCATCTTCACTCCATAGTTCATTTATGAATTTCATATTCAAAAGGTGAAATTAATTAAATAGAGACACTGATAAAGAAAGTGCCTCCAGGAAACCAGTCTTTAAAATTTTTTTTTGTTACTATCATTTGCCTAATGACTTCTTCCCTCCTCTAAAAACTAGTGGTATGTCTGGTGTCTCAGACTTGCATGTCTAATAATATAATGTATGTCTAATAACATGATGTTCCCCAGTAACATCAGCTGAGCTAATAAAAGGTATAACTTTTCTCTACAAATTTTGTTGTGTTCAACTATAATGAGGAAAACACATAGCTGAAGAAGAAGAAATGCATTTCGTTTTTTTGTTTTAAAACATATATATATATATATATGACACTCTTCTGATTACTGTACTTAAAATTAACTATTCTATGCAGTAACAGTTACATAATTCAGATGATCAGGCTCCTAAACAACCACTATCTGAGGTCTGTAATATTATGGAAATCCATGCAATTAATATTTTTAAAGGTGTACTGAATTTAAAGTCTCTTCATTAATGATGCAGTTTTGTTCCAACTGCCTTTCAAGTTTTGCAAATGTGATTAATATTTCTGCCCACTAGAAAAACTTCTTATAACCCTTCATTGCAATAAATTTTAAATGCAAAGATTCAGTTGTACAGGAAGACAGGATGAAGAGTTTCGCCAAAATGATAAATACTCTCAAATCACAGAGTTTGAATATTGGAGTTTCTATATTGCTTATAAATCAGTTTGGACTGTGGAACATGTTATGGTTTTCCCTGTATAACTGTTTCTAAATAATCTTTTTTTCTTCCAAGTTTAAAAAAGAAAAAAAAATTAAACAACAGAAGTTATTTTATTTTCGTTTTTCATATGTTTATGTACTAAATCTTCTCACTTTTGTCCTGCACATATCTACTTCATGATATGAAGAAAACATAGATTTTAGATGAATTTGCACCAAACATTTACACTTAAGTGTTAAGATATTTTTGATTTTACAGCACTGTTACTCATGTTAGAAGAGTTTTCAGAAGTCTACAGTCATCCTTCTGGTAAAAAGCTATCTACTGTGCCACCAAAGCTACAATCCTCTTAGCCTTAACTGCAGGTATTGTGAGATAAGACAGCCACTTGCCACCCTTTGTCAGACTAAGACTCTATTTTTCCAGAAACTTCAAAGCAGATATTTGCTACTGGCAGCATCCTGGGTTTTTCTCATAACAAATATTGAGGGCCTTACATCAAGTGCAGCTGAGTACCATAATAGGTAATTCTGTTGCTGTGTTTTACTGATAACCCAGCTGCCATGGTTTCTGGATCAGTGTCAAAACTCTGAAATTCTGCATTGTTCTGTCATTGTTTTAGCTTGTCAGCTGGGATAGTGTCTGAACCAGGTTGATTCAGCCCCCTTTCCAGGATTTCAAATACACTTGCTCTCTTATCTGAAGGAAAGCTGCCTCTTTGCCTTATATATATGAAGGGGTTCAGATGGGAACACTCAGGGAATGTGGGAGACTCAGGGGAGTCGTGACTCCTTGAAGAGGCACTTCTTCACACATTGATATGGACAGAAAGCCTGCAGAAGGCTGAATATCCTCAAAACAGGTAGTGCCAAATCTGTTTGATGCCACTGCCAAAGCCTTTTGCCAGTACCAGCATTCTCAGTACATCTCTGTGCTCTGACCTGTTTAGAACAAGGTTTGAAAACAGCTACAATATTTCATTTTTCTGAACAGTTTTGAAGCACCTTGGCTTAGAGGGTATGATAGATTTAAACAGCTTCTTGAGGTTTTTATAGCAGCTGGCTCCTTGTAACAACTGTGGGTACCAAGGGTTCTGTTCAGCTAAATAAAAATAGCACAATGAACACCACTGAGACAATTTTTAAACTTTTTTTTTAGCCATTTAAGTCATATCACCACTATATGCTGTATAAGTCCCAAGAAAATGCCCAGCTTGCAACTCTTTTGAGGGGCATCGTTTTGTATGACACCATTAGATATTTGCTGAGAGTTTGATTTCAGGGAGACATCATAGATCACCCAGTCAAACCCACTGTCAGCCACCCATGACTGTCTTCACTGGGCTGTCTAATTACCTGTGTCCTTGAAAAGTTGCAGAAAGGCTGCCCCCCACCTTACTGTCCCCACACACTATTGCATGAGTCATTCTTTGAAACAGAATCTGGATTTGTGCCTAAATCCTTGAAGTGCAGATCTCAGAGATTGCTGTCCTTCACTGTCTACAATTCTGTTTAGATAATCCTTTCAGCCAATTTTGCTTCCTCATTTTACTATTTTATAAAACCCCCAATATTATTTCTGTGTGTCATGGTACAAGAAAACTTTAATTCACCATAAATTGCAGGACCAAATTGCTCATTCTTCACCTGTGAAGTTTCAAGATTTATTGCAATAATTCTTTAAAACTTTTGAGAAATTCTAATGGTTTCTACCTAGAAATCTCTTGATATCCAAGAAGTGAATAGTAATTGATAAAAATTACCTGCTTTGGAGTTGATTTTGTTCCATTTTTGATAATTTTGTTTCATATATTTGATTTCTCTACGTCCTTTGTGTGATTTTACAGTCTCAATCATAAGAATTAGCATTTTTCAAGCTCAGCTGGGACATTAGGAAGTGTACTGAACAAAGATACTTGGGCTACCTAGAGTATCTTATTACCTATTACTTGCATTACCTGAGTCACATCTAGGGAAGAAAGTTTCTAGTCACATAAAGCCCCCAAAAATTCTGTAGGAGAGCAAAACCTGGTTTATCCACAGAATATAATGGGTCAACAGCCTGCCTGAGCCCTGCAACATTTTCTTCCAAAACTCTATATAACCCAGTGAGCCCACAACTTCAAAAAAATTGTAACAACGCGTGTGTCTCAGGCTGGAAAACAGCAGTCTCCTGCAGAGCATTTTGTTACTCCTTACAGCTGCTATGGAAGACAAAGAAGATGTAATCCCAGTCCTAAGAGCATAGAAGGATAATCTGGGGACTGGAATAAATTGAATATTTGGTCTGATTATGCTGGAAGGAGAGTTGCTGCCTGGAGAATTTCCCAGTAGGAACACCTGGAGAAACATGGTTGAATAACTTCTGACAGAAACATAGATTAGTGCTGCTTCAGGAAAAGGAAAGCTAGTGGAATGAAGGTCAAGGACAAAATCCACTGGCCAGGAAATATTTCTCTAATATACTCGTAGTGTTGTTACTCAAAACCTCATCTGAAAAGACATCACTGTTCTCAAATACACCAGGTACTGTGAGGCAAATGAAGATAGTCTACACTCTGGGTCAGCATTGAAATCTGAGGCTGAACACAATGGAGAGGACAGGAAACCCCTTTCTAGTGCTTTAATTTTTTCCACCTCCCTTCTCTGGTTTCTTGACAGTGTTTGTCAAAGTAACTTAACATATCACAATTTGTTCTTAGCAGCTCAGAGGAAACCTGGCAAAAATATTCTAAGACTACTTTTGGATAAAATGAACAAAAAGTGGCCCTTAAAGAAACACATGCCCTGCCTCTATGTGGATACTCCCTACAACACTCTTACTATTGTGTCTTACAGATCTCATGGTACTAAAAACAAAAAAAGCCACATAAAGTGCAAGTTGCTGCCACTGAGAGTGAGGGAGTGACATGCCAAAATGACAGATCCCACATCTCTCACACACTACAGAGAGCAATGATGTTGTCAGAAGTAATTTCTCAGGTGAAAAAATTCCATTTCAACATGCAGTGATGTGTCTCAGCCACAATCCACACCATGGATCTAAAACTGTGTAGGGCATGCCAGCTGCCCACCTGGATAACATGCTGTAGGCCAGCAAACATCTGACTTACAGCCATAACAGCAGTGGGATATTTGTAGTCAGGCTTTTCTGGTGCTCTCTCAGAGGAGACCCTACAGTTTACACAGAAAGAACAGAAGTAATGACATAAGGTGCAGTAGAGAAAATTATCTCAGAAGATATGGGAGCAGCACTAAGATAAACTTTCCAGAGTATCAATGTTATTTATCTATGATTCTGTAATGACATAACAAGATATGCGAGCAGGCAGTTTTAGAACAGTGTAAAGACTTCCATTACGTGATTGCAATGGCCTTCATAATTAACATGTTTGGAAATGTACACGGTTTAACAATGATCAGTTGTAGAGAGTTTACACTGGCTAGATGCCAGGCACTCACCAGAGCTCCTCTATCACTCCCCTTCTCAGCTAGAAAAAGAGGAGAAAAAATAGCAAAAGATTCATGGTTTGAGATAAGGACTGGGAGAGATCATTCACCAGATACCATCACAGGCATAACAGACTCATCCTGAGGTTATTAACTGAATTTATTCCTAACAAGATCAGAGCAAGATAATGAGAAGTAAAATAAATCTTAAAAACACCTTCCCCACATCTTTCTCTCTTTCTGAGGAGTGGCACAGGGAGATGGGAAATGGGGTTATGATCAGTTCATCAAATGCTGTCCCTGAAACTTCTCAGGGAGAGGAATCCCTTCCCTTGCTCCAGCATGGGGTCCCTCCCATGGGAGACAGTCCTTCATGAACTTCTCAGGTGTGAGTCCATCCCATTGGCAACAGTCCCCCATGAATACTGCAGTGTGGGTCACTCTTCCATGGGATCAGTACTAAATTTGCTTCAGAGTGAATGTCACACAGAGCCACAAGTCATACCAGGAAATCTGCTCCAGTGTAGATTCCTCTCTTCATGTCTTATGTCTCTGCCAGGACAGCTCCAGCACAGGCCTCCCAAAGGGTCACAGCCTCCTCTTAGACATCCACCTGCTCTGGCCTGGGGCTTCTCCATGGGCTGCAGGTGGATCTCTGCATTCCCATGGCCTTCCATGTGCTGCAGAGACACAGTGGCTTCACCATGGTCTGCACCACAGGCTGAAGGGGAATCTCTGCCGTGGCACCTGGAACACCTCCTCCCCCTCCTTCTGCACTGACCTTGGTGCCTGCAGAGTGGTTTCTCTGAAATATTCTCACTCCACTGTTCTCTGGCTGCAATTAACTTTGCGCAAGATTTTCTTTTTTCCTTTTTGAATATTTTGTCACAGTCAATACTATAATTTCTGACTGGCTCA
Organism: Petroica traversi; assembly: GCA_025920805.1. NCBI lineage: Eukaryota > Metazoa > Chordata > Aves > Passeriformes > Petroicidae > Petroica > Petroica traversi. The sequence continues at coordinate 21,682,023 of JAHLSL010000006.1, read as the reverse complement.
GCCTTGGCCAGCAGCTCCATCCTGAACCAGATGGCAATGGCTCTTCTTCTCACAGAAGCCATCCATGTAGCCCCTCTGCTACTAAAGCATGGCCACACACCCAATCCACCAATTCAGTCCAGTAAGTTGCTTTAAAACACGAAGAAAAGCTGAAGTATAAACAGCACAGTCTATTTCTCATCCTAATTTCCAGCAACACTTAACAGCTTCCAAATGTCTTATAAACAACTTTGTCTCCAAGGTAAAGGTTGGGAAAAAATTGTTTAGAATTTCAGTTGTTAATTTCCTCAATTTTGTGCATTTACTGAAATACTCCCTACAGAATACATTTCACACAATTCACACTGTATGCTCTTTCACAATTTTACAAAAAAAAAAATTATAAATAAAGGAATCACTAGGATACACTTAATGTCTCAAATATATTCCCGTTTAGAATTCTAGAAAGGGATTTTCTCTTATTTACAGGAACATACTCCTATTACATGTACCATTGGAGACGTAGCAGGTACTTCAGAAATTTTAGGGTAGAGTGAGAAGAAAGAGTGTTTTTTTCACTCAAGCCAAAGTATTACTAATTCTTTTATTGCATTGTGAAATTAATATTTTTCTGTTAATCACCACTACACCACATGCTTAATCTCTCTGAGCCTTGCCTTGCCAAAGACCTTCTGTCCTTGTGTCAGCCTTTCTCCATCTCTGACTTTCCGTGGGTCTAGATATATCACTGGAACAGAAGCAAGGAATCCTTGAGGAGTGAGAATATTACAGATCTGGAGTGAAGTTAGAGGCACACAGCTGTTCCCTGTGGTTCACTGAAAATCCTTGAAAAAGCAAAACATCTTTCAAAAGCTTGGACTTGGACTTCCACTGGAGCACTTCTGGATTTTTCAGGACAGTAATAAACAGGAGAATATAACTTCTGTTTTGTGACCCTGTAAGTCATGCTGTGGAGTCAAAAACAGTCATCATGGAAGAGCCAATTGATCTTTAAGTTGATGTCTAAATCACTGCTTCTTCTACAGCACACTTAGAAATGTTACACTTTAGTGGAATGGAGAAGCATTCTCACTTCTCTGCTGAGTTAGAAGTGGAAATGCTTCTGTGTTCCTGAGAGAAGAGCAGCAGTGCAAAGCTTTCCTGGTTTTCAACATTGCTCTGTGTCAGTGCATCACCGAGCTCTGAGAAGTGTTCTGCTGCCAGACATCCTTTCTGCAAAACAATGTGCTCTGCAGGGAGCTTCAGTGAGACTAAACTCATAGGGAGCCTAATGATGTGCAAGTCCACTGTTTGGTTCATAATATTCTCATAGCTCAAGGCTCCATTTCCACAATCCCTCTTTACCCATCTTACAATTCAATAAAAAAAAAATTCCCGTAGTTCATCAATCGTTTTTTTTCTTGCTGTCATTCTGCTGTCAAACCCACAGATCCATCAAGTGCTTATCTCAGCCTTTACAGAGATGCTCCACAGAGAACACAATAGAAGAGTTATGGAAATTGGCTAGATCTGAGATTTTTAATTATCTTCTCTTCTGTGCTTTTAATCTTCTGTGCTTTCAATCCTGCTTTAAGTAAGTTCTTGCACTGTTCCCACTGTCTCCCTCTGGAAGCTTTCCAGTATTTAACTTGACAATTTAGCTTGCACTATCCTTTCTCATGAGAGTTTGAGGAGGTCTGTTAACTTCTTTTGTAGTCTAAGCACTATGATGAAATTTACCTTTTTTCCTTTTTTTAAATTTTTTTACCCCAGAAGCTCCTAGTGATTCTGCTGGACTTTAGGATGAATGAAGAGGGAAGAGAGAGAAAGAAGTTCAAAATTGAGCCAGGTCCATTTCATAGTCTATCTGAAAGGAGCAAGCCTGTGAAAAAAGTCATAGAAGCAGCTCTCCATCACACATTTGAAGAATGCACAATATATTAGCAAATGAGAATCTGTTTAGTATGATAGGTTATGAAATGAATACTTGAAGAAAATACTGATTTCATTTCCACAACATTCTATATATACATCAAAATTAATTTTGATTTCATTAGGTTGTGAAATGTTTGATTCGACTTTAGAAAAGTATTTGTGCAGATATGTATACAGTAGAGATAGAAATAATTTTCTGTGTTACTCCAATCTCATTTATTTTTAATGTGTGCAGTTTCAGGGGTTTTTGTTAAGTACATTTTTCATACTATTTGTAGGAATTGAAAAGAATTTCAAGAAGTTCTGACCAAGTTCTTCCTTTATGCAAAGGAACTTTAAAATTGAACAGTTAGAAGAATTTTCAATTCAGAACAGAAATTTCATGGAGAACAGTGGGCATATAAACAGAGGTGTATAGTAGCATTCTCATTTTCCATCTAATGAATAATCATCAGGTTTCATCAAACAAAAACCTAGGTACCTGAGATACTTCCCAAAATACAGCATTTTTTGAACATCCTTTGGTTTCCTATAGCAAGAAATAAACATCTGATTCTTCACTTAAAAAGATTGTCACTAAACATGGTAGCAGTTTAGACAATACAGAAGAAAAGAAATTAAACAGCTTAAACTTTTTGATTCTTCTGGAATGGGTATAAAACCCTCAAAATTTGAAGAGTGACACTAAAAACCAAAACACAGGGTTTAGCTCAGACACTCCTCAGAATACAGGAAATTTAATAATAGAATCATGGAATATCCTGAGGAAGGCACACACAAGGATCATCGAGTCTCCAACTCCTGGCCCTGAGCAGGACACCCCAGGAGTCACACCACATACCTGAGAGTGTTGTCCAAATGCTTCTGGAACTCTGCCAGGCTTGGTGCTGTGACCACTTCCCTGGGGAGCCTGTTCCAGTGCCCAAAAACCCTCTAATTGCCAACCTAATCCTCCCCTGACCCAATCTCAGGCTCACATTTTGTCACTGGTCACTAGAAAGAAAAGTACTTGTTCCTTCTCTTCACCTAATGAGGAAGGTGTAGACTGTTATGGCATTTTCCCTCAGACTCCTCTTCTTCAGGCTGGACAAGTCAGGTAACCTCAGCCATTCTTCATATGGCTTCCCCACAAATATTTAATTTTCAGTCTTCCTCTAATACTTAATGAGCAGAGGGTTGAAGTCCCTTCCAGCTTGCATTATCCTTTGTTTTCAATCTTCAACTTTGAGAAGAAGATGCTGATCCAGAAAAAAATTTTATGTTCCAGCCCCAGTGGGAGACGCTATATGCTAAATGAATAAACACATTTCTATGATTTAACTGGATCAACAAAAAATCTTAGAAAAAACTCAAGCATTGGGGATTTTTTCTGATACAGAAACTCTGAGTTAAAATAAAAGTTAGATAGAATTGGTGCTTGTAGTTACACAGTTCATAGCTGCATCTTTGTTTAACTTCCATAAAAGTAACAGAAAATAGTAGAATTTTCACAGAACTTGAGGATGAAGCAGGTATAGGAGTCTCAAAACTTTTTCTTCCCAAAATTATTGAAGAGGCACAGAAATTATAGCAGTAAAAAGAAACACCTATTCATTGTTATCTCTCCAAGGAAAAGTTTTAGAAATCAAGCCTGATTGCAGTAGGAAAAAGTCAGTCCTTCCTATGCAACAAACATTGGCATCTGTGAGATGGATAAAAGCTGTGATCTTATGATATGTTCTTTTCAGATAGAAAATCTGTGTCCTTGCTAGATAGCTTCTGTGCATGGAACTTTCTTGCTACATAGGGGTAATATAAGTTTCTAAGTTTATCTTCTCTTTACTTACCAGATGTTTCTTTTGCAGCTCTGAATTGTTTCAGCTCTAGCACAGAAGGAATATAAAGTATTACTTTAATTTGAGCAGGAAGTGTGCTGAAATTAAAATTGTCAATAAAGGAAACTAGAAAAAAATAAAGGGGACATATTGCATATTATGGTAAAACGAGATCACAACATGTATTTTTCAGGTTGCTCTTTCCTGAGGTAGGGTAAATAAAGGACTTGCTTACTGCCAGCAAGATGCAAGAAAACCTTGCACTGAGCTGGTCCTGATCATCCAACAGCCACCTAAGACTCTGAGAAGAAAAACACAAAGGGACACAATTTAAAAAACCTCTAATTTACATCAAGTGTTGGAGTGCAAATTTATATTTTTAGCTAGGATTTTTCTTTAATTCAGTGTTGCACTACATCAAGAAGATGTTGACTTTCCATCAAACAGATCTTGATCAAGCTGTTCACTATTGTAATTTACAGGCTATGGTTGTTACTGGAGAGCTTCATGTAACTGATAGAAGTATTTGATCTAACAGATTGTTGATGTACTGTGAATGATCTTTAAAAAATATCTTTGACTGCAGCAAGCAAGCTCTTCAAAGACAGCAATGTTTTCCCCTTTTTTTCTAATACATAATTCATTAATAATCTGAGTGTATTAATTGGCTTATTACTTTGAAATAATCAGAGACTTTATATGAATTATTTGCCACTGAGATCTTCATATCACTGACATTTGAAATTAGTGAAAGGGCTTAGATTTTATTCTGACTTGTGACTAGACCTTGAGTATTTAGACAGTCTTTAGACATATCTGCTCTGAAAGAATTAAGTAGCATTGAAGAGAAGAAGGGCTAATGAAGTATTTTGTGGGAATATACCTTTCTATATTTTTTTCATAAAAAAATGAGTGCCATTTTCATCGACAAAAATTGTGGTTTAAGAGAAGTTTTTAGGTATATGTTGAACCTTTAAAGTTCTTTCCAGTTTATACACAGAGACTTAGTTTCCTTTGCTGTTCTGGGTTTAAATCAGATTGCAACAAGTGGTATGAGTGGTGGGAGACAGTGAGGGGTGAGAGAAAAAGTGTGATAAATGGCCCTTTGAGACCTATGGGGAGAGCAGTAGGAGGGGGGGAGGTGCTCCAGGTGCCTCAGCAGAGATGTCCCTGAGGCCCCTGCAGAACCTCTGGTGGACCAGGTGGTGTCCTGCAGCTCCTGGAGAGGTCCAATGATGGAGTTGGTATCCACACTGCAGTGCCTGGAGAACCCCACTGTGTGGGTGGACATTCCATGGAAGAGCATGGATCGTGGAGTCCATGCTGGGGCAGGTTTATCCTTAAAGATTGCAGCTGATGAAAAATATCTTGATTCTTACACCAAAGGTCTAAATAGCACATTGTGGTGTTACCAGTGTTTAAGAAAGGAAGACTATAACTCAGTCATCCTTTTGGTATGATTGCAGTAGTTTTAAGGACGAAATGAAAAATTATTCCTTACACAGTTTCTCTATATTCATTATTTTGTTATAGCCATCTGTTTTCAGCTTTTGAAAGAGAAGTACTGCAATTGGTTTCTTTTCTTCTACAGGAAGCACTTCTGACCCCCTTTTTTATCTTCTCTGTAGCCCTGATCAAAGGGGAAAATAGGTAATCAAGGAGTACAAGCAGTACACAAGTTGTGGTAGTGATGGATTTGCTTAGTGGGATAACATATTTTCTGTTCTTTTCTCTGCAAGAATTGGAATATTCTGTGAACAGTGAAGCGATAACTACAATAATTACAATCTCTTTCTTAAGCAGTGGCTATTTCTGAACTGTAATAATCTGTGTATGGTGTTGTCTATGCTCCCATGTTTTATTTTTCTCACATGGATGTGAAATTCTATTTGCAATTTTTATTCATCATCATAAGATCCTGATGCAGTTCTCCAGATAGCTTTAGTCTGGACTGTCACAAGGTTGATTTTTCTTCACTTCAAACTTCATAACTTTGTTAGTCACCCTCTTTTTCAAGCGCTTGTGGGTATCTTGACAACACAATTACCTTCTGTTCCCTCACTATCTTTGTTCCTCCATGAGTCAACCTTTCCAGCTTAACCAGTGCAATGTAGGGCCTAAAGACAAGTGATGCCTTTTTCCTGGTGTTAGGAAAATGAAACTAGACACGGTTAAAGGGGTTGGGGTCTTTACCTCAGTATTTTAATCAGGATCCTGTTTGCTGCATCCACTTCACCCAGGTGACAGCGTGGCAAAATGCACACCCACCGTCAATCACACCCCAGTTATAGACTTCACACATCAGCAGATCTAACAAGGGAGCCCAATAATGAGGTTGGGGTGGGCTAACCCCTAGTTTACAGAATACTCCTGTCAGGAGACCTTGGGTTCCTGAGATAGTAGGAATGTTTGGTCTCCCTGGCTCTGCAGTTCTGGGCTGTTCAGTCTCAGGCCTGCAGAACACTTACAAAACACTAAGCACTAAACTAAGTAAAAGGTTGCATGTATGCATACTGCTAGTACTTGTGGATACAGAGAACTGTGAAAAAGGTATATAAAAAAAGACAGAAATCATTCCGGCATCACAAGAGTAAATATTTACTGCTCTATGGAGGGCACATCGGATTATTTCTGGAAAAGTGTGAATTACTTACTCGGAGGCACTCTGATAAGACAGAGAAATATCTACAGATATTTCACAAAAAAGACTGTGGGTGTTGCCTGCACTACTTTAATATTGTAAGAAGTTCTGAACACATCAGTATTTCAAATATGCAAGGCATAACATTTTAATGAAACAATTAAATATTGTCAGAATCTCTTCTTTATTCACTCTCAGAAAAGTATATATATTTTCCACTGTTTGGATACAGTGTTGATATAGATAGTCATCAAGAGAAATACAACAGTATTTTTTACTCATATCTTAGAGGGAACCATAAGTCAAGTACCACTAGAATAAAAGCAAATAGAATTAAAATTTAGAAATTAAACACATGTAGTAATGAAAGAAATGCTTTACAGATAGCACTGGAAAATTAAACGTGTTCAACTAAGTACAGTTTCAATATATGAAACATCTAAAGTAAAAACATTCAATTACTCATCTCTTGGCCTATGATCCATTCAGGGAAAGGATGAGGTTTAAGAGCTCCCCTTCTTACAAGATTGTCTCTGTCAGTTTAAACTCTGCACTCTGAAAATCACTAAATACCAGCCAGTCTCCAGGAATCACCCTTCAAAGAAAACGTTGACTTACTTTAAATCCAAAGAAAACTCCAGGAGATTGCTACATTTCTTTTCCAGGTAGAAGCAAAAAGCTGCATGAAGAATCTGTTCATAGTGCAGAATCTCTTTATATAGTAGTATGTTAATAGTGGCATAATCTGAGCTACATAATAAGCTTATTAAAAAATAATGCATTTCCAAATAATGTTTCCTCTACCCCTAGATTCAATGGAGTAGCATTCAGTGAAGAACACAAAATATTTCCCTCTTTTTTTCTTTACTCCATCCCAGAGATAAATTTAACCACAAAGTGAAAGTTTGTCCTAAAGTAAGGCAGAATTACTTTGAAGAAAAGAAGGCTTTCCAAAGATTAAGGAATCTTTTGTGTTTAGGGTGATTCTGGATCATTCTGGATTTAACTGAATAAGTTGTACATAATTTTAACCAGTGTTTTACAAAAGATTTCCAATATAATTTCCAATCCTAAACCCAGATACTCTTTTTATCTTCCCAGGAAGTATCAGCACACTTCCTGTATTTTTCTGAATTTCTGTAGAAAAACAATATTAATTTAAGTAGAATTACTCAATAACTAAAAAGTTATAAAGACTGAGGGAACACCTATGAAGAATTTTAATTATTTAAATTTGAATGCTTGACAGAATAATTTGGACTCCACATGAATGGCATATGTTTTGGTGACTCATGCTATAAGGGGATAATGCAGTTATGGAAATTTGGGTCCTGGTGAGAATCCATGGGTTTGAGCTGTTGATCAAAACAAGTACATTTCAGTAATTTTTAAAAACAAGTATTTAAAAGAGAATTTCTGAAGACAAGCTACCAAAATAGCAGAAGAATACTATATGGAGCTATCTAGGTACATTAAAAAACCCCACCTGGTCAGCTACATTGTCTTTAAACCCAGTAATTTAATGATCAAATGAAGAAATAAGCCCAATGTGATAATTTCCAGTAGATAATTAATCTCAAGGGCCTTTCTGCATGTCAGAGAGACAACACCAACTGTAAGAGCTCAGAGTTCTAAATCTAAATTATTTTTTTCTCATTCCTGATTTAGGACCTAGCTGTCAGACTAAATTTTATTTTCCAAAAAAAATCCTATAATATCTTTCCAGATTTAAAGATTTTAGTTTCTATTGAAAGATATTCATTCACATCTAACAGAGGGCTGGGACTAACAGGCATAACTGAATATGTATATGGTTTAGTGAAATATGTTCAGGAATAATTTTAGAGCTTTATTGAATCACAGTCTGAAGTCCAAACTGTTCAATTACTTGGAAAGAAAGTCCCTTATAATAGTATCATGTTAAAAAATATGCTGTGTATATCCTGACCTTGAGGCAGAATACTAGGATGAAAGTTAAAAATAAACTTCTGAATTCTTCATCTAAAAGCATCTATTTTCAAATACTGATGTAGAAATTTAAAAAAACCCAAACACATAATTAAGTACATATTTTCTTTGAAATCTCCAGAAATCGTGCAATATCATTCCACTTGTAAATCACCTGAGTTAATCACCCCCTAAAATTCAGTAGGGAGGTTAAACCATTCTTTTTGGTTGTCTGCGTTCTGGACAGACAGTTACTCATATGATCTCAGGTACTGTAGCACTGTCAGATGATATGATGATTAAATTAGTCAATCTGCCCTTTTTGCCTATGAGAAAACATGCCTATCTTGCTAGTGACTCTCAGTTCTAATTGTCACTAATGAGAAAAGATTTACAGATATGTTCATCTGTATACTAAGAAAATAAGGAGGAAAAGTTCAGAATCTTAAACTAGAGTGTTTTGGGGTTTTTTATCATGAAAAATGAGCAAATTTAGTTGTTTTTTTGTTCTAACATAAATTGAAAACATTGCATGAAGATATTCTGTAATCTCCCCTAGACTTTGAAGACTTAGAATGTTCTTAGAAAAATATGGTCATATGACAGGATAATTACTTCAAAATAAATCTGAGTGTTTTCTGATTGTTTTTCCTCACTGCAATAATGCCTGGTGATACATTTAATCTTCTTGTTTCTACTCTTCTTCAGGAGGAAATTTTCTTTTCCTTCCTGTAAACAGGATTCTGAGCCCTGGTTCACAATCACCTCAGAAATACCAGTCAATTCATTTAATTTCTTCTGGATAAAAGTTCTTCAGAATTCATCAAAATCTGTGTGGAAGAAAGAAAAATGCTGTTTTAATGAAAAAAAATAAAATGATATTGTATGACATCTGTAGATGGGGTCCTGAAGGTACTAACTGACACTGCTGCTGATAAAATATAACCTGCATCATTAGGCACTCTCATAAAGAGTAAATTTGGGGAATGACCTCTATGAGAGCATTAAATTGGGATTCTATTTTTGATGATCTGCTTTCAGTAAATTTAAACTTTTATCCTTAAGAAGTCTGCATGTCTTGAGACAAGGTCATTAGCAAATGCTCGATAAGTTACCACACAGAGTGTGTAAGGATTTTTCAGTGTCTGGGAATTCCAGTGAAGCACTTCACACCTCTGGTTTAGGCACTTCAGGACAAACTTTGCAAACAAAATGCTCTACTGTTTGTGCCAGTGAGTAGAGCACTACTTTTCTAAAATGTCATCAGGTCTCTCTGTCTGTACAGGTTCCTATTTCCTACTAGCGTTTTTTCCCACTGAAATGACAATAAGCATGCTTTTTCCAAGACATTTAATGTCCTTCCAGACAAGCACTCCAAACACAGCCAATATAATTTGACAGATTTGCTTACCCCAATAATTAAAGATGTGAGTTTATTTAACACTTAATTTGGCAACTTAAATAATCGGGGTAGTAAAAACCTGCAGACAAGGAAAGACTTGACATTCTCTTTTTCCCAGTACTCGTGAAAGCACAAATTGAAAATAACAATGATAGGGGTTAATAGACCGGAATTTTTGATGCAGATTCATAAAAACAAAACAAAACAAACAAACAAAAAAAAAGGAAAAAAGAAACATTGAACATGCTGGTTTACAGCAGCAACATTTGCACAGATTGCACATGTGTAACATGTACAGAGGTATATATTTTATCTGTTGATGTCTCTAAGATTTGGGATCCTTTAATCACAAATCCTGGCATTAAATTACAGCACCCAAAACTGACGTGTTCAAAACCAAATCAAATATTTTTTGAAATGTAATAAATTATTTCCTTAACATTTTCTTTCTGGCTCAAAAATAAAATAAATGTAGATTTCACAGACATGTGAAATAATTTCAATGCCACTGAAGCCTCAGTTTCTGTTCCCACAATTGCTGAATTAACTTAAAACAGAAATAGTTTGATCTGAATGTAGAAAATGACTGCTAAACTTCCACTCTTTAGTACCTATAGCAATCACTTCTAACTCCTGTTTACCACTTTGAGATCAGTGTGCATTTAAGCATAGGTTAATAGTTTTTTTCACAGAAGATAAGCCTGATGGGTTTATTTTCTGCTGATTTTACTAAGTCAGAAAATATTGCTGATTAAATCCTGAAGTACCAAAAAATAAGAGTGAGTCTTATTCAAGGTAACTTCTTTGACTTTTAAATTGTTCGCAGTTCTGTTAATGGCTTTATTTTGAACACACTGTTGCTGTGTGGACAGGCTCAAGAAACTGAACATTTCCAGTAAAAGCTTGAAAGTTTTGCGGGGATTTAAGATTTTCCTAGCAGAACTGCCTTTGCAGTTCCCAGTTTAAGGTGACCCAAAATGTCAGAGCTGAATGACACTTACACAATGCACTGGTAACAGCACTGCAGTGGGCATTAGCCACTTGCAGGATCACTGGGAAGTACTGGCTTGCAAGCAGAGAGCCAGTCCTGCTCTCAGCAACAGAAGTGTCTGGAGAAGGACACCACAGGATACTCAGAAGCCTCAGAAGGAGTGAAGAAGCTGAAGAAAATGGAAGAGGGTTGCACATCTACAACAATCTAGCAAAGGAAATACCAAGCCACCAGTTTTAGATATAGGAGCTAGAAGCTCATCCCATTATAAAGGGATCATTCCTACTCCCAGGTAGTGTGTTTGGGGAAGAGGGTGGTGAGATAGAGGGAAGAGAGAAGGAAGGGAGAAAGTTGTCTATTAAACCTTATAAGTTAGTTTCCTAACTCCCAGCTTTTGGATAAGTCTAAGAATGCAGTGTAGAAAATGGTGACAAACAAGGAGCTGAGGGGAAATCCCACAACTCTGTCATCAGCAGAGGCACAGTCACGAGTGTAATAGGTTTTATCATCTATGTCAAAGCCAAACAGCAGGCGAGGGAGAGTGGGAAGTGTTGGGCATAATTTATTTGAGCAGTAGGTTTATTCTCTGCATGGTACCCAGATCTCTATCCTGGAATGTCAAATTATTGTAGAGCTTGCTCAACACAGCTTTTCTGTTTTTAACTTTCTGGCTTTTTCTTCTTCAAAGCAGAATGCATCTTTCTTTCCAAACTAATCCATTTGTTTCACACCAATTCATAGCTTTTCTCAAAGGTTCATAATCAAGGAACAAATCTTAAATTAACCGAAGCAAAATAGTAGCTTACTGGCATGTAAAATTGGAAAACAGGTAACTTATGTTCTGCTTTATCCTTGAAGGAACAGAAGTCATGCTGATTTACATATTTAATTTTTGACTAATTAGCATTAAAAACCTTCCTGTTCCACTGATTCTCACCTGTTGCATCCATGTTGTCTCTGTAAAGTGAAGAAGTGATGGTAATTATGAAAAATGTGTCTGAAGAAGAAAAAATACAGGAGGTAAATATTATTAATGGCTCAATAAAATTGCACATATTCTGAAACTGCTACATAGCTACTGTTCTCTCTCCCTGGCCATTGTCTTGCAATCTGGCTTAGTTAAATTTTTTGTGACAATATGTACCTCCTGTTAAATGATTCTTTGCCTTCATTCCTTGAAAACCTTCTATCTTTACCTTCAACTTCTTATGAAGGTAAGACATTTAGCTACCATAATTTAATTTTTTTTTTCTGAATTGCAGACTCCAAATAAGAAACAAAGTGAAAGAAAATTGCACTGTGGAGTTTAACTGACTTTTTTTTTTTTTTTTTTTTAAGTTTACAGGCATTCTGATCTCAAAATTGTGTTGTGTGTGACTGTTTTTGCTGCCACATTCTGAATGGTTCTATTCAAGGAAAAAAATGAAATCTCCTCAGATTTCCCCTATTAAAGATTTATTTAATAGCCTAATGCGAACTGAGAATTTGAAGAGTTTCAACTAAATGTTCTAAATAGTTTGGGGCACAAAGACCATTATAAGAACATATCACATAATAACCTAAATGATTATTTTAAAATATAAATGTATTTGATATTCAAGACAATATGTGTCTGCAGCCCTATGAGGAAATGAGATTACTTTAGAAATTGCTGTAATAATAATTATCTGATAAACTGGGAAGTCATTTTCATTTCAATTTTACAGGTAACATCAATTAACCAGAAAAAAAATTCTTTCAAGGGTTTATCAACAAAAATGCATGATAATTTCTTGAATTTTGATAATCATATGACTATTTTTAAAATAGTTTCTCATATTTAAACACAAGCACAGTGTGTTTGTATTAACAGATATGTTATAACCACAGCATATATATAAGATATATACAATTTGTTTGCACGTGTATTTCACATGCACATATTATTTTGAACATATATTACACATAATGCATGCAGTATATATAAAGTAAGCACTATTTGTAAAAATGTTTTTGTTATTTATTTAAAAAATCCAAAATTTCAAGTTCTTTATAACATTTAGCAACACGTATATATTTTATGTGGTTTTCAATCTTGGTTTTTTTTCCTATTTACTCATAAAATTGTAGTATGCTTTTTTTTTATTTCCTAGAGGACATATATATCTATTCACATACAATTATTTCTTACTAGAACTTGAGCTTATAACTGGAACTTTTGTTGGTAATCAGAAAAATAGATATAACAAATTTTAGCATCAATTGAAAGCTAATATTGCAATTTATGTTCTCATTGCTGCACTCTCTGGTAGCTTGTTTTCTTGTTATTTATTCTAACTGACCATTTTTGACAGCTACTTCAAAAAAATTGCAATTAAAAAAATGTAAATCAAAGGGCAATTCAAAGCAATTTTCTGTGCCAGTAAATATAATAATATATATATATATACATATATATACATATATACATATATATATATATATAGATAGATAGATATGAGTACATGTAAAGTATCTGAAATGTATCTATAAACATTTAGAATTATTTCCTCCCCTCATGTGCAGAATAAGTGAGTAGGTGTCTAAAGGGATGTAACCCCACTAATTATTCAGACTTCCTGCACAGAACAGACAAAATTCTGAAAAAAACTTCTACGGAAAAATTCTGACCTACTATTTGTGATGAGATTTTTCTCATCCATCAGTGAGTCTGTCTGCTGGACTCTTAATTTCAGGAGAATGCCAAACTAGGCAGGTCACAGCCCTCCAATGCCCTTGGGCACTTGGTCTAAGCTGTACTCTGAGTGGGGAGAGGGACCAGATGATGTCCAGATGTCCCAGGCAACCCTAGCTCACACAGGACTCTATTCTGTGACTCTCTGGAATTAGCTGCTGAGCTGGAGACTGAGAAAAGCCTAGCAAATACAGAAAATCTTCACAATTACTAATATAAACTACTCAGGATGGTGAGAGGCAGGTCTTCAGAAAGGTAACAACTTCATCAGTGCTGCACTGGCAAAACGCAAGCAGCTGCTCTTCAGGAAATGTACTCCCAATAAATGACTCTGCTACGTAGTGATAACACAACACCAACTCTTTTGCTTTAAGTATAGGATTTTGCATAGCATCAGACTCCCACACAATCATTTTTTTCTGAACAGGAAACCATCACACACACACTACATATATACTAAAAATAGATGTTTAGTGTTGGACTTGGAAGTACAGGGTTAATGGCTGAAATTAATTATCTGAACTTTTTTCCAACCTAAACAATTTTATGATTAACTGGGTCACAAAAAATGCAAGAAAAAGAGTACAATCCAAACCACTTCATACGTAGACTGTGAACTTTGGCTTTGCAATGCAAGGAGCTGAGGTAAAGGCAAATAAGGGAATACTCTTCTGCACCCTATAAGCACTTCTCTGTTTCCTACTGCTCAGGAAGAACAAATCTCTTTTATGTTTCATCCCAAATACACTGCAAGCATCATCCACTTTCAGACTAAAAAACCCCGAACTTGTGTAACATCCTGTGTGCTGGAAAGGAGGAAGAAGGAGAAACTTTTAGAGGAGGGTGAAGCTCATTTTCTGGGACCAAGTATATTGCCAGGAGCCTATGCTCCTATATGCCAGGAGCCAGTAACTGAGTGGAGTGGTATGATTTTTCTAGTGTAGCTCTTCTTGAAGAAAGAAGGAATGACATTTTCTGTGGAAGGTGTTTGTCCCATGATCTTTTTGCAGAACTTTCTGCATTTGTCACTCTTGTGGTGGTAATGTGCCCACCATCATCAAAAACCTCTTTCTGCATGACTACTGATAAAGGTTACCATCCTGGTGTTCTTCATGTTGACAGGTTGTACTGGGTCTCATCTCAGTGCTACAGTGCTACAGTCACTTTGACTAAGGTCGGAAATGTGGCCAGGGTCTGGAAAATTGGTGGCTGTACCTTTGTTGTTGATAAATGTTGTTTGGACAATTTGAATAATTTTATAAGAAAACGTTGTTGTCTTGTCTCTGAGCCTTTTATTTTAGCAAGTTGTATCTAAAATGTGTGAATATTCCATCAAACTCAGCATATGTTTGTGCATTTCATCAGTCCCAGTGTTAATATTTTGAGTTGAGAAGGCAGTCAGGGCTGAATCCCAAATACAAAATTATATGTGAAAAGATGTATGTACGGCAGCTTTGACACTTCCAATTAGGAAAAAAATTCATGGCTCTTTCCAAGCTCCTGGCCTCTGCATAATACATTCCCTGAGACAAAGGACAAAATTCAGAAAACAGTATGACTCTGGGAGGAGTGCTTTTAAAAGGTAAACAGTAGGTGTGAAACATGCATGTGGTGAGAAGCCTGGAGGAAGAGATAAAGCAATAGTCTAATGTGCTTTTCAAGCAAGGAGGGAAAAGTTGGAAGTAAAGCTGATTTATTTGTTGATTTGTTTGGTTTTGTTTGGTTGTTGTTGATGTTGTTATTATTTTGGGTTTGGTTTTTTTTTGTTAGTTTGGGTTTTTTTACCAGGCAGCTCAGCTGTTATGCTGCCTGAGATGTCTGTGCTGAGCTGGGCATGGTGCACACCGTGAGCTGAGGGTGATGTGAGAGCAGGGCCTGGCTGGGCTCAGCACTGCCAGGGAACCGACTCCTGCAGGGAACAAGGAAGCAGCACCTTGCACAAGTTCTTAAAGGAGGCAACTCCTTTTCAGAGTACTGACATGTGGCAAGTCCTGCAGGCTTCTCCACCTTTTAGCCATCTGGCTTAGGGCAGTCATGACACTCTGAAGTTTCAGGGCTGAAGACAGGTGACATGCCAACAAACAGAGTGTGTTGTCTCCAGCAGCACTGAGCTGCAGCTGACCCATCCTTCAAGCGAGCGGGAAAAGGATGCCACCAAACCCCACTTACAGAAAGGGAAACATATATTTATTTCTTCTGCATACTCACCCTTAAAGTGAGTATGCAGTTAAAGATCATAGAGTCATCTAGGTTGAAAAATCCAGCTCTTTCAAGCCCAACACTAAACCATGTCCCCAAGTGCCACATCTGCATGTTTTTTAAATAAATCCAGGGATGATGACTCAACCACTTCCCTAGGCAGCCTGTTCCAAGGCATGAACACTCTCTGTAGAATAAAAGAGTTTTCCAACCAGTAGAAAAATGACTTGGATTATAGGCAGTTCCCAGAAAAACAACTCGGTGATAGCAATTCTCAGTTGCAGAACCAGCCAAAGCAGCCGCACCTTGTCATCCCAACAAGAGCTAAACAGAGACTGTAGTCAGAAAATGATGTGACAAAGATTATTTATCTTATTCTATATGATTATGGTAATCTGTTTCATTACCTTAGTAACAACTCGCACTTTATATTCTTCCTTTATAGCATAAAAAAAAGTAGGGTGATGAAATGGATGGATTGTTTCTTCCATTCTTCAAGAATGGTGAGCTTCAAAACTTTAATTTCAGCAGAAACAGATGTCAGTCTGGTGCTCTTATCCACCCTTCCACATTTTTCAGCTTATAAGGAAAAATTTATGCATGTTTTTAAATTAAGGCAGTTGTGTACTTCAGAGCTGAACTGAAATGTAAGTCAGAGCTGAAAAAATGCATCTGTCATGATACCTGCATCAGCTGAAATGCAAATATACAGCAGATGAATGTCACTTGAAATTTCATCTTTGCATGGTCTTTGGCACTGTGGCTGAGAGGTCAGTTGAGATTTTTAAAGTATGGATCATTGCTCATCTTGATGATGGAAAGGCTTGATAACTACATAGAAAGGAATATCCAGGTACCAAATGGGGTAGCAGATTTCCATTATCTATAAGGCAAGGGGCTAGAAAAAGTAAAATATCTAAGGAAACAACTTTTAGATTTATGTTTGAGTCACTTTCTTAGTGATAGGAAGGGCTTTGCTTCTCCTGGGAAAATCCAAAGAAAACAATATCTGAAAACAAGCCTGGGGGAAAAAAACCCCACAGATAAAATAGAATTCAATTTTTTTTTTATTATTTCTTTACCTTCTGGATGGCTTCTTAGCACATTATAAGTTAGAGATTCTGTCTTTAATAATAAAAAAAAACCAACAAAATTATGCTGTAATATTGATAGCATTTTTCTCTGATTGACCAGCTGGGTCCAAATGTTTTCAGTAAATAGCATGATGTATTGCTATTCTCACATAGCACAATTACTATGAAGTAAGCCCTGGAAAAATGTACAAAATATTTGCATTCAGTAATAGCTAAAATAGAACACTCTTTGTTGCAATAAAACCAAACATGAAGTTTTGGCACAGCAGGGGCTTATTTTTAATTGATAACGATGCAATACCTACTTAGATTGCAGTACAGTGCAATTCCTGGGAGATAGGTTGAAGAGCTGGAAAGTTAAGTGAAAAAGGATGTCTTTCTTAAGGTGCTAACAGACAATGCAGATAATTTTCAGGTTTGGCAACTGTAATGAAATTGAATTAGAACAAAGTATTCTAATATTGAATTATTAGGATGTTTAAGATTTTGAAAGTGTATTAAGATTTGTGCTTTTTCATATACTAAAAATTTGTAATTATGCCTTAGCCTCATTTCATAGAAATACTTCAAGACAGAGGATGTTGTCAGAGAAATGTCAGCTCTGAATGAACTTAATTCTCAGCCTATTAAAGTGAGTTGAACTTTGCCATTGACCTTCATATATGTTATTTTTTCCCAAAGAGTGAATCACATAAATTGTTTAGGAATCTCATTTAAAAATCTATTGAGGAAAGAAAGTTTCTAATTTCCTAGTAGACTGTTTAGAAAAGACCCCTCATATTTATTAGGAAACCATCCTATTGCATCTCACTTGCATTTCTAATTTAGGCTTCCCTTTTAAATTTTTATCTTTTCCAGTTAATATTTTCTTTAAAAGACCTCCTCTCTTTCATGCTGCCTGTCATCAAAGTACTTGCCATGTATTTCAGTTTTTGAGAATCTTGTAGGTACAGAATTGTTTTTAAGGCCCAGATCTAATTTCCACCTTACATTGCAGCTGTCTAGCATGCCGAGAGGAGGGAAGTGGTATTTTCAAGTAACTTGAAGGAAAAATACTCTCATCTCTAACAAGCCCAGCTTTCTAAAAGTTGACACATTAAAAATAATTTGTCATCTGAGACATAGGATATTTTTTTAAAAAAAGTGTTTAGCATCAGTTGGTGTTGATGGACAAACATTTTGTAGAGAAATAATCTGTGCAATACAACTCACTACAATTTTCTAGCATTAATTTCCTCATATCTTTAACAGAATTAAGAAGCAGAAGACCACTAAAAATTTTCTTTCCTAGGAAAGTTTATTGCATAATAACTGTCAGTTATTATGCGATGGTTTCTACATGTTCCTGTGAAGCAGTGATATAGACAAGGTGTTGCACTGGGAAGCTGCCTGCTAACATTTAGACTCGCCCGATACATCGGCAAGTGAACAGCAAACTTTCTTAGGAAAAGATCAGGATCAAAAACACAACCTTACACCAATCCCCCCATTCATTTTTCATGTTGCATAAAGAAGTGAATTTTCACTGAGATTTGTGGCAAACATCTTTTGAGTAAGGGTGATGCAAAGAAGATCCTGAAAAAGTTAAAATTGAAGGGATTTAACTGCAATGTAATTTATAGAGTAATTTCAACTGCCTTCAGACAGCTGAAGTATCCTGAGGTCTGGTCTTATATGATATGGCTTTACATCCTGTCTGGAATTGTGCTCTCTTTCCAGTTCTGATGCATCAACCTTACAAACATTTTGATTCATCTAAAAATTACATCCCACTTAATAGGTAAAACTTCCCCCTCTCCCCTCCAATGAAGCTATGAAATATATGTGGAGTTTTATTTTGGAGTGTTACTGCTTCTGAGAATATTGAAGAGAGGTTAACTGAAAAAATTGAGCGATTTCACAGGAACACATGTAGATTTATGGCTCTCTTTAATCTGTCTAGTGCAAAAGTATAGGTTTTAAAATATGCATTTAGATACACACTAAAGTTCTTTGATTTAAAAACTTAGACCTTAACTAATCAATTTCTTTTTTGCCCACAGGCATAAATTCAGGAGACATAGGAGGGAATTCTAGAGAGAAGAATTAAAAAGATAATATCTTTGAGAGGAAAAGAAAGGTTATTAGCGGGATGAAGAGTCTGGGAAAGGAACTGGCTTGATATAATAGAATCTGTAAAGGAGAAATGGAGTGTCACAGGTAGAAGGGTGATATGTGTTAGGGTGATGTGGGTGAAAGAAGCAAAAGTATCAGCACTGAATGGCAAGATGTGGATAGTAGACATATCAAATTAAAAATTAGGTAGGAAAAAGGACCTGTAAGAACTTTCACCTGAAATACAGAGGGATACGATGGGAGTGATTATGACACACTGCAAGTTATTCCTGAGCTCTGAAAACCTACTCTGCCCATGGAAAACTTATTCCATTCTCATATTTTTGTGAACAAACATTCAAACACATTTGACAAAACATTCCAGACAATATCAATAGCTGTCAAAGTAAATTTTTTATTTAACTATTAAAGCTTTTTTGTCCACTTCTCAAATAGTTCATGAACCTCCATCCACATTTTTATGAATGGCTACATTATGTTAGAATGTATTACTGCTTTGAGCACTACTCTGCTTTATCAGCTGTGGTCAGCATTTTCACAAATTAGTATCTCCAGAAAGTATTCTCAGTTAATATTTATCCTGAAATTTTTCAAAAAAATACTGAATCCCTGGCAGTTGCTTTCAATAAGTAGCTCCTTAAAAAGAAAACAAAAGAAAAAAAAAAACAAAACAAAACAAAAAACCCAAACAAACAAACCAACAAAAAAAGTCCAAAGAGGGCAAACCCACCCCCCCAAAAACACCACCAAAAAACCCCAAAACCCTGACCAAACCAGCAAGACAGTGGCGCCATTCCTAGGGAACTTAAATGATACCATTTTTAGAACTACTGTTTGAAAAGAACATTTTATATGCATCTATATAGATACACATATATGTGTCTGCATGCTGTTTTGTTTTCAGTGGGTGTGCTTGATAACTGTTACAAAGGTGTATAAAGTTTTAACTGCAAACTTAAATCTCAGCTGTGATATATGACAGACAGGCACTAACTATTCGATAATCTGATTTTTCTTGTTAATAGGAATAACACTTAAACTGACAATTAATATCATTTTTTCAGTCATATTTTGGGCACCTTCCATTCATCACCAGTGCTGGTATCCCATCTGTGTGACTACTGCACATAAAGTTAATGAACTAGTTTCAAGGCATGCTGCTTTATAGACATAAATTGGAAGCATTTAAATAGGACAGACAGAAATCATTCTATTGTGAGAAATAAACTACCTGACAGAAGCCTAAGGATCCAGGCTGCAATGAGTCAGCCAATACTGTCAAGTGACACTTGCCATGGCACTGCTGGTGGTTCAGAAATTCACAGTAGTTCAGAGATAGCAACGCATTAGAGATATTATTTTGAGTTAAAATAAAATTGAAAGAAATTAAGCAGTGTTGGAAGACCTAATGGCAGCTGGAGAAGTTCAGAGCAGCACATCCCTGTAGTGCAACTTATGTTCACTACGTCTTCTGTCCACTCAGAGCTGGTACCATAAAAAAGGCAGTTTCTTGGAAGTATTTATATTATATATTTTTGGTTGGGGAACATTCAAAGGCACCTATCCTGTGCCTTTGCACTTCTCAGAAGATGTTTATAGTATTGTATTTCAGTCAGTTTTCTCTATTTCCTCAGAGGTTACCTCAACGATTTTACAGAAGCAAGACCTTGAGAGATGAAACATTCCTATGACATTTGACTGAGCTCAAGCACTGAGCTCTATGGAAGAGCTGAAAATATATCTGACAGATTTCATCTTCATGTCTGATATGTGCATCAACAGTATCTCTGGCCTCTGGAATCTCTGTTTCCTTGGTATTTTTCAGCATAACGTACAGTAAGAAAGACACACCAGGAGTCTGACCCCTTGTTCTGGTGATGTGTATGTGAAAGATCTAGGATATTCAATTTAAACAGCATCATTCAGTATATTTGCTAATCCAAGTCTCTAAACAATTCTGAAGATAATCAGCATGGATTATTGTACTCAAACCTGAGTGAATTCACCTGTGTTTCATTTCCAAAAGTGGTTTTGATTAAATGATGAACAAACACTGGAAATTAATAAGAAATAAAAATCTTAATGTTATTTGTTGAACATATGGACCCTTCTTACTCATTTACTTGCCATTTTGCTGACAATTTGATTATGCAATTGAAAATTATTGGCAGTAGAGAAAGCTATGCAAGTGCATACCAAGTTGCACATGGTTTGTCCTTTAGCATGTAGAATTAAACCATCAGCCACTCACTACAAAACATAATGATTTCAGTGTGAAATAATGGTTACTTATCACTATCAGAAAAGTATTAATTTTTAAATAATCCTTCCCTTTGGTTGCTATCTCTTTTGGATTTCCCTATGTAATGATTTTGAGACTAAAATAGATCATAGCATTGTTTTCCAAAAATGGTGTTTCCAAAAACTTCCACTTGAGGAAGTTCCACACCTTTTCTGAAATTTTATGTTCTTTGCATTCGTTCAGCATGTGGGCAGAAGGGAGCAAACACCTTCAGGAAGTGGTGGCAAACTAGTGTATATTATAAAGTACAAGTGGAATGAGAGTTAAAAAAATATTGACAATCGAAAGCAAGTTAAAAGTATTCTTCAATTTCTTCAGAATCAAAGCAATACAAAATATATGAGTTGTAAATAAAAAATAACCATTAAAAATCAGAGCAGCTCAGAAAGTATCAGCTAAAAAATAACAACGAAACGGAGAATTATTCTGGCATTTTAGTTTTTTGTGGGATAGCAGGATAAATCTGGAAGCGTATTTGGCAAAATTTTTACCAAGATTTTTGGCCCTGTTTTTCTGATCTGAGAGTTTTTTCAGAACTTTTTTGTTTTGATAGTCAGGCAGTTTTCAATATCTGTACTCAGTTTAATTATAGTCAGTTCAATCCCATTTGTGTTTTTGCCAACACTGATATTTAGCTTTAACAGCTTCTCTCTTTTCTGAGAGCCTCCCTTATAATGCATTCCAAGACGGCAATCATACCCCTTTTCAATCTTCATTTTGCTCATACAAACAAGCTGTGCTCTTCTACCAGAATGCTCTCCAAGTACAAACTCCCCATTCTCCTGATGTTTCTTGTTCCTCTTATATGTAGCTCTTCTCATTTCAATTTCTTTTCTTGAATATGGCTGACTAGAACAGTTTTCCAGATGAGTTTGGTGTGGGACCTTGTACAATGGCACAAAACCTTCCTTACTTCTCTCAGATATGTTTGCCCTGGAGCATCTTAGAATTGGATTTGCCTTCTTCACAGATGCATCACATTATATCAGGAATTTGATTCCACTGAAAGGAACAATTAAATTAAAATGACATTGAAATAAACTCATTCTCACCCTGTTGCTATATTGACTCAGTAAACAAAGTACACTTCTTACAGACATCTTTCCCTCATTATATGTCAGATTCCATCTTTTTGTCATAAAACCAGACTTTCCAGTTTAACAGTTTTATTTTCCCCAATAGATCTAACACGATGATCCTCCATATGTGAAATTCAAATGTGTTTTAAAGAAAAACGTTCAGAAAGCATAGAATGAATTTTTATGGAGCCAATTCAGTCTGTTCCAAAACATTATGTAGGATATTTCGCCTCTGTGGAAAGTACAGTTTTCAGAAATGTGCTGCAAATTACTTTAGGCTGATAGGAATATATTGAAAAACCAAAAGAGGTTTCAGTTGATCAATTTTATTAGAAGGAACTATAAGAATAGAAGGTATCTCCTTTGCAAGTACATAAATAAATACCTATATAAATTTTTAAAATCTGTAAAAAATATTAAAATACTTTTAAAACTCTATTAACATTTTAAAGTACTTACATATCCATTGAAATCCAGTAAAATTTCACTAATGTGGAAGAGAAACAGTACTGAAATGACTCATTTTATTAAAATGGACAAAAAAGACTCAAATTCAAACTACGTGATTAACGACAAACATAAGTACATGCAAATTGCAGAAGAAATTCCTAGAAACCAAAACTATTAAAATAGGAGAAGGATTAGGGTTTTATTAAAATGCCAAACAAACATATTGGGCTATATAATGATAATGGTGAGGAAACTGAAAGAATAGCAGGACTGGATATAAAATGAGAGAGGAAAACAGCAGTCACATCAGTCTTTAGCAAAAGAAAGATTACTTTTAATGGTTAGTGTCTCCTTCTGAAATATTCACATTTCTGATTAATCTATTATGATATTGTGACTAAAAGATTTCTTATAAAAATTATCATGGTAATAAATTTAAGTGTAGTTAATTTGAAAGAATCAGGACAGAGGGAAGAAATTCAACTCAAGTAGGTAAATGTACAGTTTCATAAATTAATTTGTGGGTATATAATTTCTCCTTATTGAAATACTAGAAAATATCACCTCACCATTTTGACTGAGACCAAATTTTGTTATTGCATCAATATATCCTTATATTATGAAAATGCAGAAATCTTGTTAACAGTTCAATATGAGGTGTAATGATATAAAACAGTGGACAGAAATGTCTAACAGAGCCAGATTAGTTTTTCATTCTTGGTTTATACCATAAATAAAAGACAATAGGATTTTGTGCAAAAATTTTGCATTATGGTTAAAATTAATAAACCAAGAGAACTAGTCACAAAGAAAAAGAAAAGGAAAGGAAACATGTTTTTATAGGTGATAGTAACACTGGAAAAAAACCAAGAGGGAAGCAAATAGTGTAGTACAGCATATATACAAACTTAATTCTGCCAGCAATTTACTCTGAATAATAAGAAGGATGCATAAAATGGGAAAAAAAGAGAAAATGGAAGCCAACAGGTAATATCCACATTTGTGTTTATGTATGTTTATTCTGGGACACGTAAACGCACAGTAACTGCTGCAAAATCTCTAGCACCATGAAAGCTGGATTAAAATCTGTAACAGAAGAATGCTCATTCTTTCTATAAATAGTAAGAAGAAATCCACACTGATTTTGGTGCCAAGTTTGATTACATATTCAGTGTTTTATATTTAGTACATTAAGTATCATTTAATTCTACTTTTGAAGTCTATTTTAAATTCTTCCAGCACCTCTCTGTACATCGTGATCCTTGACAGCAAATATAAATCTGGTGCTTGATCCAAAGCCGAATGCTCAGTGGTTCCAACATAGAGAATCAAGGGCCCAGGTCTCTCAACTGCAATTGCAACTCTCAGCCTTGCTTATGAACTTGTTCAAGTGGCCTCATTTTGCCTTATCTGCAATTCCCTCCAAGACAGAGACCAATAAAAGTAAAATAGAATGAAGTACCGCATTTTAAAGTATTGCTGTTGCTTAAAAAAATATTGTGAATTACATAATTCCTGAATTGTCTAGTCCAAATGCTAACTATTATTAACTAGATTTTGAGACTAAAAAAATTCTTGTCACAGCTTTTTCTGTCAGACTCTAGGATGAAGGAACGCTCAGTACTTGGAGATACACAAGCAATGCATATGCATTAGAAAATATCATTTAGAGTATTTCTAAAATGGGGAAAAAGAACGAGACAAAGGTATCGCTGAGTGAAAACCAAGTTTCAAGGAGTCAGTGACAAGGTGTTCTCTATTCTGTTTTCATGCACTTTTCAGAAAATTTCCAGTATCCTAAAAGCAAGTGCTAAATCTGCCAGAAAACCCAACATAATAGAATAACTCAACCAAAGCAAATAATTCTTTCTAGATTTGCATAAAAACTGGGCCAACAATAGAGTTTTACAAGATTGGTTAAATATAATTTTTCCATTAATTTTGTTGAAAATTTCCAAACAAAATTTTGGTATGGTTATTAACTCTGGTTTTTTGAAGAACATTTTAGTTGATATTTCATTCTGTACATCTTATTATTGTGCAAGAATATGTTTCTGTGGAGCTCTTTACAAAAACTTTCAATTCTATAATCCCAAGTCAATTTGATCCCAATATCAAAAGATTGTGGAGATCAATATCAACAACAAAAATGACAACGAAAGGCTCAGTTACTTGCTTTTAACTAACTGCATGTCCTATTTCACTGGAATCGCTGAAGAACGGTGTTCAGACCCTGCTCCTGAACTAGATACTAGATATCCTACTTTTCACACTTCCATATAAGCAGCGGTTTGTTCCTGGGTTACTGTGAGAAGGTTTGGGGATTTTGTGGCTGACAATAAAATAAACAGAAATGAAAGCAAATAAAATTACTACTGAAAATGAATTGTTTGAGGATCTTGTACTACATAACCTTCCTGCCTTACTAGTAAGACAACTAAGCTTTCAATGTTTTCAATCCTAAATGTGTCATTATTACAATCTACTGCAATTATACAAGCTTTCTGGTATGAATCAAGAAACAAAAAAAAAAAAAAAAAAAGGAAAACAAGAAAGCAGGAAAAGTAATGTTAAATACATCTAATTCATTACAAAATTCCTTATTCCATGTCTGTTCAGTAAGCAAGAAAATCCATTACAGTATTTTTACTCTCTGAATGTTATAAGATAGAAAAAGTGTCATTGAAAACAGACAGTTTGTAGTGACCTAATGAGATTCTAGGATCAAGGATGTAAGTATTGTAAAACAAAGTGAGGTTTGTTGACACCAATGGAATACCTAGGTACATATTTTTTACTGTCTTGGTTATTTCACACATTTTCCACAGAAGTATGTTAAAATGAACTGACCTATCTGAGTCACTGAAAAACTTATACTTACTGGTCTGTAAAAACCCCAAACAATCAAAACAGGCCTGAAGATATGTGGCTAGGCATATCAACCACTTGCAACAGGCACCTGCACAACCAAGGGAAATATTTACACATCTTCCTTAGCTTTAGAGTTCGGTGTGTTGCTCTATAAGACAGAAGATGTTGTTTTGGTGCAGACAAAAAGTCACCTTTCTCATCACAGCCCATTCAGCCTGCAGGCCCCCTGTCGCATCTGTCAACAGACACACTTTTGTCAGTGTAAGTGCTCTTCCACTGGGAACTGTTCTGAGTTGTAGACAGAAAACACATAGTGCTCAACAATATAAGCTCATAAGACACTTCAGCAAGCAACTGAGGAATGAATCACATCAAGGATTCTTCCACCTCAGAATCTTCCTTCCAGCCATCAGCCAGCTCCTCTGACTTTTTCCTGCTGGGGGTGTCCCTGTTTTTCAGGCTATCTTTTGAGTACTCTCTACTTTTGAGCCCTTCAGCTCATTCTGTGTCTCCTGTTGCCACCTCCCACCAAATTTTTTGTCTTGAACCCTTCCTCCTACCATTATGTTTATTTACCTCATTCTCAGGGGGGCTCTAAGTACATATTAGAGATTTATCTTCTTTTAACCTGCAAAAGAAAAAAAAAATAAGCCAAGTAGGTATGTGCTAATGATTCAGAAAGAATAAAAACTTGGCAAGAGTACAAGATGTTTCCCCTTAATACCTTCCAGCCTTTCAAGTATCATTAACTCAGTGCCCTGATAGGATTTTTCTTCCCGTGAATGACTCTTTAGAACAAATGTAATCTTATTTTCACAACAACCTTTGGAAAGGTTGCTAAATCTTGTATGAAGACTCACCTCTTTGCTTGTTTTGACTTGACTCCTAATAGCTTTATTAATTGGATTTGAAAGGCTAAGTAGCAGTAGAAAACATCCTAATGCCATTACTTTCAGCTTCTCTTTAAAAGTGAAATCTTTATCATGTCCTTCTTTCCCAGCAAGATCAGTATTAGTTTGCACCAGTTTAATAATCATAACAACATCTTGCCTTATCTCCTGAACTTGATTCTTCCTTTTCAATGAACAGCGTTTCAGTTCTGAGTAATATGTCACGTTGCCTGGTTATGCCACTGTTTCATGGTGCTAGACTGGTGTAGAAGAAAAGCAAATTTAGAGTTAATCTATATAGAGTTAAGCAATACCAAATATCAATCAAGGAAAAGCTATATTTGTTCTGTTCAGCTTTATTTCTAGAACAAATATAAGTAGAAGTGATATGCACTCGTGCATTGTTTTTTTGTCTTGCACATTTACTTGTACAATGTTCATCTATTATACACTTTCAGGTTAATATCTTTGAAAGAGGTTTTGTTACCCTGAACTGCAAAAGAAAGCATGTGCTACTTCTCTATTGAAATGTATTACTGGTACTATTAAATGTGGAAACCATTAAAGTATAATAGTAATTATATTTTTATTTAAATTTATTACAAAACTTCATTTAAAATCTTGATATGTCTATTTGGTTATGGAAGCTGTGATACTACTGTTTAAATGTAATTTATAATACAGAATGTAAGTAATTACCGTTAAAGAAGTAAAAACTTTTTTTTGTTTAAGAAAGGGGTAGCACTAGACATTGGTTTTTTACAACAGTTTCCTAGATAGAAAAAGTTGGATCATGAACATATTGTGGGAACTACAGTGTAAGAAAATTCATGGTGCTTTATCTGGACCAGGTGAGATTCCTTGAACTGCTGACTCCTGTCCAGTCTGGTCCCCAGTTCTGTGAGACTTCTCAACATGCATGATTTATTGCTAATAAATTACTTAAACAATGTACAAAACATCTCCTATCTACTTAGCTGCACAGAGACCATTTATTTGCACTCATAGAGCAATTTTTTCTGACTATTTACAAGTCTCTGACCCATGTATGGTGCCAACAGCCACATCAGAAACTGTGAATCTCTGGATGGGATATGTGCCTCTGGGGTGGCCAGATTCTCCACCTGGAATGCTAATTTACACATTTAATTTAAATGTACCTGTTGGTTTAGGTACCTCAGGAGCTGCATGAGCTGGATCTCCATGGCAGTCAGAGAGGATTAGCAACTGCTCTAGTGCATAAATATGGAAGGGGCCAGGAATTCAATCACCTGATCTGATTTCAGTTCACTGTGCAAAATACTCCATTGCCTCATTTATGCAGATGAATAACTGGAAGTTACTAACTGAAGGAGTTAATGACTTCAGTGCGCTAAAGATGAAGATAAGCTCAACACGGTCACAGCCTTGCCATAGTTAGAATTATAGGACAAATTTTGATTTCATCCTTAAAACTACATTCCAACTTAAGTTATTGTTGCCACAGGTCTAAACCACAATGTTTGACTGAATCACTCTATGCATGAGTGCTTACTGTATACAGCACTTGATCTCCTGGCTTGATTACAGTCATACTTTGCATAGACCATTATGAACCTTCACACACTGCAGCAATGCAGATGTACCTGTTGAAGTAGCAGGCCTTTGGAGTCCTACAAGTATTGAGCTGTATAAATAAAAATATTCAGAATATTTTCTCCACAGTTAATAGGTCTTCATAATCACACTGAGTTTAATCTTGCTCTTATACCGTAAGACGTAAGAGCATTACGAGATTTATTCGTCCCTTCAGTTTCCATCAAACTGCTTCTAAAAGAGTATTGAAAATCGGGCAAACATGACTGGCAGTTCCACCACCCTCTCCATGGACCAGAAAAAGGTCTTTAACTGCATATTGAGCCAAGCAGTCCACCAGAGAACTTGGCTGAAATTGGTGTTTAGAAAGAAGGTTCATGCATACTTAGTCCACTCACTTGAAAATTTTTTTACATTAGCCACTGAACTTTCTTATACTAAATGGTCTATTAATTCCTATAAAATGCAGTCAAAAGTGGAAATTAGGCATGCATTAAGTACTTCCTTTAGTCACACCCACGTATCTTCATGCCTGTACGTATTATAGTCTACTTTGACTGATATTCATGTTGTCTTCTGCCAACAGCCAATGAAAACTGTTTCAATTTTAGAACAGACACTTAAATGTGGAACTCATGGAGCCTAAGAACAGCACCAAATGAAAACATAGATGAAAGAGATTCTGAGCGAGGACTTTAACTCTCTCTACCTATACAGTTGTATCTATACACTTGTACCTAAGGGACTCTTTTTCATTTTAAACTAAATCAGGCAGATGGTCATGTCAGAACACAAGTGAATATTTCACACTCTAATGATTTTTAATAAATGCATGGCAACTACAATAAAATTCTCAGGTTGCTTTTTTTAACCTGAGCCGTCCTTTTGATAACAATATCTGACATAATCAGTTTCCATGTTGCTTTAAAAATAGGTATAGAAAATTATCCAGAAAGTAATTTATTTCAGAAATACTATGGTCAATGTATAACTTTTCCACTGTAATATTATATGTGATGGCCATTCCTGTCTCCATCTCTCCCATGGCATGTTTATTCTGCAGTATTTTCAGAGTTTGAGTTCTAATCAATAAATTGAAGTAATTTGCCAGTGCATTCTCTCTACTTTAAAGAACAAAAAAAGGGAAAAATCCCTCCTGCATTTTGGCCATCACAAAATTATTCTGATCATGATTAGATACTAGCACAGACACAATTAAGTGAGTAATATTTGGAACTGATATGAGTGAAGGATGGGAGGAAAAGATCAAATCACCCTCATGCTTTCATAGACAAGCTTTGGTTTAAGTGCTTGTTACTCCTTTCAGGTTTATGCATTTTATACCACACAAATAGGCACCAGATCAAAGAATCATAAATTCATAGAATGTTTTGGGCTTGAAGGCACCTTAAAGATCACCTAGTTTCACTCCAAATGCCATGGACAGGGAGACATCCAAAGCCCCACTCAGACTGGCCTTGAATGCATCCAGGAATAGGGCATCTAATGTTTCTCTGTTCCAGTGTCCCTCCACACTCACAGTAAAGAATTTCTTCCTAATATTTAATCTAAACCTACTATCTTTCCATTTAAAGCCATTCCCACTTGTCCAATCACTACATGACCCTGTAAAGTTCTTTCTTTAGGTCCTCTTTAGGTATTGAAAGTTCTTATTAGATCTCTAAAAAGCTTTCACTTCTCCAGGCTAAACATCCCCAACACTTAGCCTTTGTTCACAGTAGAAGTGCTTTAGCACTCTGAGTAAATCCATTTTACAGCCATTTCAAGACAACTACAGCACAGGTATGGTGTACAGAATTTGAGAATCTGGAAGATGGATTATTGCGGAGTAATTTCCTAACCCATGTGGCATTACTCCTGCTGCAGGATAGGATTTGGATATTTGAAGGAAAGTAGTTCAGGTAGGGATTTTGACTTGCAGTTCTCTACACTGGCTTACAGTTGTCAGTTCAGCTCCCAGTAATTTCTTTTTTGCAGTTTTTCACAGCTGGAAATCATTTTTGTAATCCTGAATAGCTTAGAAGAATCAGTAACTTCTGTCATTTCAGTATTCTCTTCCCTCTTCCAGAATGCATGTGAGTATGATGAGCTCTAAGGAACACAGCATAGATATCTATGGACTTTCTGCAGTGAATTGTCTTTCACTGCAAGTGTGGTTTTTCATTTATCCCTGTCCTTTGTTTCCTAAGCTTTTATTAGCCTTTTTATTGCTATCCTATGTTTCCTAAGTTTTATTAGCCTTAAAAGTACTTCTGTTTAGTTTACTGGAAAACCTTTGGCAAGGTACATAAATGAAAGCACCCTGCAAATTCAAAGGAATGATAGTCAGATCTGCTTTATCTAAATGCCTGTTAATATTTTCTAAGAACTCCACTAGTTTTGTGACATGTCGTATGCATCCATATGTTCCTTAATTCCAGTTTTTTATTAATCTGCGTTTCCCCTGGAGTCCTTTTCCAAAAATTGGCACTGTTTGAGCCACTTTCCTGTCCTTTAACAAGAGTTTTTTGCACACCACGTTTTATAGTTTGGCTATTTCACACTCAAATTCCTTTAGAACTCGAGGCAGAAGCCACCTGCTCCTGGTGATTTCTTACTGCTCACATTTTCTCCTTGACCCATTCACCTTTCCTGCCAATACTTTATATTAGACAAAACCTCTGACATACATTCTGTAAAGAGGGGTACCTGTTTCTACATTTCAAACTCCTCCATAGTTAACACAGATGTGGACACACATTGTCTACTTAGAGTATTCTTTCTATATTTTAGTTATTCTGTTACTTCTTAAGATTCTCTGGAAAGCTTCCTGTTTCTGTTGTGTACAAAAAAATTTAATTTTAAATGCCTTCTCAATTTCTTAGCTTCCTCTGTATTACTGTTTACCTGTTTCTCTTTATCACTTCTCAAGTCCTTACTGGTGTGGGTCATACTTTTGCTCTGTGGCTCCAATATGACTCCTATGCTGCCTGCAAATATTTTTTTTTTTGCTGCTCCTCCCTAGCTTTCTGTTTTTCTTGTAGATCCCCTTTGAAAATACAGCTACGCCATATTTCTCTTTTTGTTAACTTAATGAAGAAATCTTTATGTATATCTTTAGCTTCAGCCTTACTGTCATGCTTTGGCCTCACGCTTCTCCAATTAGTGGTGAAGTAAGAGGCTTTCATTGCCTCTTTGACTTTCTCAGCATGTTTTTGGCACTGCCACCAGGCTAGAAAGAAATGTCACACACTCTTTTTCTACAGATTTTTGGGTGTGTCTGAGGTAGCAAAGGGTAGAACTGAAAAACCAAGAAACAGAACAGTCTGTTCAGCTCAGCTACAAATTTTTGCATGTACTTCATGCTGTTTCTCAAATACACATACATTTTCACATGTGGACTCATTACTAAACAGAACCTAGGCCAGATTTTTGTATCTTCTCTCCCTATACAACAAATATAAGCTTTCCCTTCCTGTCTCTTTATCCAGCTTTATCCCCTGTGTCAGCACCCACCCCTTTTCCTGTACCACACCCTTCCACATATGGTTCCTCTTTCTTAGTCTTATTTTCTTCCCAGCTTTGCAGCAGATGTTATGCAACTATAAATTCAACATAAAGGAGTACTGACATGCCATAGTTGTAATTTGTTGTTCAAACAAAAGAGCATGGATGTAAATGTTAAAATATTTGCAAACCCCTTGAGCTGAAATAAATCAGAACATTCTTTAATTCTGCAGCAATGAGTTAATATTTATTACAGCAATATTATATTGCAGATTATAGTGATAGGTCATACTGTGGTTTTCTTCCATTTTTAATGCTCTTCTTCAGAGACTTTCATATAATCTCTTTGAATTCATGTAATAACTATTAATAGATTACCCTTAATAACTGGAAAATGTAATATGAAAAATAAAACAATTTATTGCAGATATATCTCTCTCCCATATTTCCAAAACAAATACACAGTCCAAAATAAAGCAATCTGAATGTTTTCCTCTTCTCTTTTATTTATATTAGCTTCATTCTCATAAGACTTCACAAACACTGTTTCCAAATATGACCTTTCAAGTTGAGTATTGTACACAAAATATACCTTCAGCTGATAATGCCCAGGTAAATATTAACCATCAACAAGAATGATACCTTATGCTCCAGATGCAAACAGGCTCCTAGTGTGAGTGACAGCTGCTGTCTATCTGTCCTAGGAAGACTATCACTTACAAAATGTCAGTTAAAGTCATTTAACTTTAGAAATGGAATGAAACTCCTGGATTGCTTAATCCACTCTCAACTTTCACAAGCAACAATGGTGTAGAAGTTTAGTTCACTTAAAGCCTCAATCAACAAGATGAAAGAAAAATCAGAGATGCTGCCATGTGGAGCTGGATTACAGGAACTGGACAATATGCTGCTGCAAGATTATATGAAACTGTAGTCTCTGTCAGCAGAAGAAGCCAATGAAGAGTTTTGCTGGTGGCCGGAATATGTTTTGATGGTGAAACACCATATTTGAGTAGACCCTATGGGTGACCTTGAAAAGAAACCAAAACCAGTTTGTAAAATCAGCATGCTTCAGCAATGAATGCTGTTATCTGAGGTGCACAGTCTGCAGTGCCAAGAACTTCTGAAAACTCTCATGAATGAAAAAACAGACAGCCTAAGCATAATTTTGTCTTAAAGTCAATAGCAAGGTGTTTCCTGTTTTGCTTTGTTTGGTAGGTTTTTTTGTTGTTGTTTAATTGCCCCATTTTTTTATTAATGTAGATTTTAAAATTTGATTATTATTTTGGAGGTGGTAAATTAATACCTACACTTATATTTTTTCCTATTTCATTTGACTTAAAGAGGATTTTCTGGTTAATATCAAGCCACTTGTCATGAATGGATATATTAAGTAAACATGTTTTTTTTAAACAGCCTTAGAAATGCTCTAATCCCAGCATAAATTTCCAATAATAGAAAGAAAACCTACGATCTAGGTTGATTTGATATCATAGAAATTAGTTGTATCTTCTGGTGACTATCAACCTTCCATGCAGGAAAGTAACATGCAGAGTTGAAAGGACCCAAACAATTTTTGCAAGACATTAAAAAGTATCCCAGGTCCTAGGTCATCATCTAACTGTCCTATTTATACCACATTTCTAGCGTTTCAAACCAAAAGATAGAAATGTAAAAATCAAGAAAGGCATCGAGAGAGAGGAATAACCCATATCTAGTCTCAAAAGACAAGTCAATGCCTATGGCTGGAATATTTACTAATTTTTAAATTAATTTTATGACTTGTCTTCTTTATTCCATAAATCCTCAATCAGCTTTGCTGGTTTTAATACTTCAAGTTCTGGGATCTCGAGTTTTGAAATCCTTAGAGACAGCACAACACCTTTTTTTAAGAAGCAAGTCTTTCTTCTGACAAATAGCCAATGATTGCCATGATGTGAATATGCCTCCACAGTGGCCACGTTAATTGTATCTTCTAACATGAAAAGCTACCTGGTCTTATAATTTTCATCCTTTCAATTTAAGGGTTAAGTTCATGTTGAGCTTCCATTAATTCATACAATTCTCTTTCCTGCAAGCAATATTTTTATTAAAAATAATTCCTCCAACTAAATTTCTTTTCCTCATGAACACATTTTAATAGTTAGCTTTCAGAATTTAAATGTCCTTTATTATTACTTCCAAGCATCCCAAAGTCCCTTTTCAGTATATCAACCTCATGACTGCTATTAAATTTCAAGTACATTTCCCCAAGATCTGACCTTAAGATAATGCATTTGCACCTTCCAACTTTTGATAGCAAAAGGAAGGAGATAAGCAGGATTAGAAATGACTGTAGCAGACCTGGCTAGAAGTCCCTGCTCTTCTACAATATTTTCAGTTCTGGTGGGCACTAGTCGAGAGTAAAAAACATTGAGAAAAACAGCTGACAGTCCAATAGTTTAGCAGAAAACATTTCCTTGTCTGATTTAGTGATCACTTCTCATGTAATGTGACTGAGTATTTAAACAGATTCATAAGAATGGTGCAGCCAGCACCACATATTAAAGCCAAAGCTGTATTTCCTTGCTGTGAATTTGGTCTTAATAGGCAACTGTTATTTGCTTTAAACTCTTAAAATATTCCCAGAGGGATTTATCACCTAGAAAAACTGCAGGTTTTGCTTATGTCTAATATAAGTCACCCTCTGTTAATGTGAACAAATTTTGAAAAGAGATTCTGCATTCTCTGGAAATGGATTAAATCTTTAATAGCTGCTGGGAAGGAGAAAGGCAACTTCTTAAGTTACATTTCCATCCCAATTTACTGCCTCTTGAGGTGGAGGCATCTGTTTAGGCCTTTTTGCAAGCAGAATAAACTTCAGCTTAATAGACCAGGGCAGCTCTTATGAAGTGAAGAAAGGGGACTGTGATGAGTCCAGCAGCTTTCCTGATCTATCAATTCACTTTCACTCTGAGGAGGTGCTTCCCTTGCTCTCCCTGCAGTGCACAGACTTGGGTGAAGGGGTGTCCTTCTGGTCCCTCCAGAAGTGTGTGGAGAATATTAAAAGAACATATCAAGCCAGGATTGTGGAACAGATGTGGAATGAAACACAGGAGGTGGGAATGAGGCAACAGAAATAATTCTTCATCAGAGAAAATTGTTGTGAGAGGGAGCTGTTGTAGAACTGATGTTTCAACTCCTTAGGCAAGATGGAAACAATAATGGTTATGTCTGGGTGAGAATGGAGAGTCCTGAAAGAAAAAGGAGGAAGACTGAAACGCAGAGCATAGTATGCCAAAGAATTTGCAGTATTCCAATCTAGTGATCAAGAGATTGATTAAGTGTTCATCTCTTAAGAAGGGGCTTCTTCTGTCATACATACTGCATTATTGAAACTTACAAATATGTGATTAATGGAAATAATTTATTATGTTCTAATGGAAAGAGTAAGGATTTGTGAATGAAAAAAACCAATACTAAAATAAACATGAAAAGAGTCATATAACACTATAAAGATGAAACATTATCCATTTACAGCTCAACTAGTCCTTCAGAAAAAAATTGCTAAATGAACACAACAAACGCAAAATACAAATCAAACATACATTTTAGTTATGAAATAATTGTTCACTTCTCCTGTATAAACCTGTCACCTTGGCTGCCTGCCAGATGCCCACCTGTTTCCTCACCTTCTTCCTCAGCAGAAAACTGAGAGAAAATAAATGAAGAAGATAATATTTTAAGATAAGGACAGAGAAATCATTCAACAACTACTCTCACAGGCAAAACATTGTTGGACTTGCAGAAAATTAATTTATTTCTAATTAAAAATAGAGTATTTTCCATGCAGTGTAGTGCTCCAAAAATGGCTTGCCCCAGCACTGGTCCCCCACAGGCCAGAGATCCTGCCAGAAAAGCTGTGTGTGGGCTCTGCTCCATTGACTGCAGCTCCTGCCAGAAGTTTGCTCCTGCATGGGATCTCCATGGGCTGCAGCTTCCTTCAGGGCATTTACACCTGCTCCAGCATGGTCTATCCACTGGAAGCAGTGTAAGATTTTCTTCAGTATGGTCTCTCTGTGAACTTCTGGGAAACACTTTCTCTTCCACCATGATTTCTTCAGGAATTACAGGGAAATCTCTGCTCAGGTGCGTGAGCACTTCCTCTCCCTCTTCCTTCGCTCACCTTGGTGTCTGTGGGGCTGTTTCATTTTCTTAATCCTTTCTCTGTCACAGCAGCTTTGTAGCATTTTTTACCCTTTCCTATATATGTTATCACAAAGGCTACACTGGAGTTGCTGATGAGCTTAGATTTTGGCCAGTGGTGGATTTGGTTTGGAACCAGCTGGAATTTGCTGTTTCTGCCAAGAGATCAGCTCCCACTCACTTCTGATAAAAAAGTCTGCACACCCCTATCCTATACTGATGCCTTTCAACATAAACCCATTACTCAGTCTAGTTTTAGTTTATTTATTTTAGTCTGAGTAACATGCAGCTACTTCAGACACCAGCCACTCACTCTTAATTTGCTTTTCTTTCTCAGAAAGCCAGAAA
Source organism: Petroica traversi (assembly GCA_025920805.1). Classification (NCBI taxonomy): domain Eukaryota; kingdom Metazoa; phylum Chordata; class Aves; order Passeriformes; family Petroicidae; genus Petroica; species Petroica traversi. Next base: position 21,645,986 of record JAHLSL010000006.1, on the reverse strand, counting down.
AATTGTGTTTACTTAGACTGTAGAATATTATGATTCTATAAAAACCTGTGCATTCAAAAATGGAAGGTCCAGGGGGCTAAATGGAGGTTCTTTTAAAAAAACTCAATGAAGCAAACAAAAAGTTGAAAACAACAAATCCTCTGTCTTCCAGTAATCGTTCACACTGCATTCTAGGAAATACATTTTTTTATCTATAACAGATGGAATGTTTACAAGGAAGGTAAGAAAATTTGCATTTATTGGAATTTCTCTGTCTCTTGTTCTCAAGTGTCTCTGGAAAAAAAATTAATGTCATAAAATCATAGAGTTTTAGAATTGTTTGAGTTGGAAAGAACCTTTAAAATCATCTCCTTCAACTTCCCTGTCATGGTTAGGGTCATCTTCTCTAAGATCAGGTAGCTCAAATCCCTGTCCAATCTGACCTTGAACAATTCCAGAGATGATGTCTACAACCTGTTCCACTGTTTCATCACTTTCATTGTAAAAAAAAAATATATTTCAGAAGTTTAATCTAAACCTACCCTATTTCAGTTTAAAACCACTGCCTTTATCCTGCCACTACCTGCTGTGCTGAAATCTCTCTATGCTTTTCTTATAGGCCTGCTTTTTGAAAATATATTGAAAGGCCACAATAAGGGCTCCTGGTAACCTCTTCTCCAGATTGATGAATCTGACTCTGTGAGCCTGTTTTCAAAGGAGAATTGCTCCACCTTTCTTGATCATTTTTGTGGCCATAATGAGGGAAACAAAATATGTTTAGCTTATGGATTAAAAAAGGTAATCGCAGTAAGTCTTAAACACATTTAAATTTTGTTTAGAGGGTCTTGGGGATTCTTTCTGCATGTGTATGTGTGTTATGCTTTTTTGGATTTTTTCCCCCTATCCCTAAATTTTCAAATTTCTTTCTAAAGGACTTTAAAAACAACTAATGTAATTTTATGATTTGAAATTTACAGAATGTTAGAATGTAAGTGCTTGGACACCTTTTCAGCCCAGCTTTTAATCTGCTTACTTTTACTTAATTGTGGAATTATCTGTTACTCCTCTTTCTATCCTAAATTATAGTAGCTTGGCTTCTAAATTCACTCTTTATTTCTTTAGAAGTATTTTTAATTTTATCGTCCATCTGAAAAAAAGAATCTAGTGAAGATTGGCACTTATCAAAAGCAGAGAGCTCTTCCAATGGACCATTTCTTGGTCATTTTTATCTCTTACACTGCATTTTTTCTATTTGTTACTGGGAGAGCTTAAGCCGAATAAGGATGGAGAAGCTATGTTTTGCTCTGCTTTTTGTTTCAAAGTCGTATTCACTAAAGAGAAATTTTATGATAATAACAGGAGTGTAGACCTGAAAAAGATAACAGAGAAAGATAAAAGAGAAATTAAACTCTTTTGTTTTAACTTCATTTTCAGTCATGGTATGGATTTCAAGAACCCAGTTAGTTCCCTCATACCTAAATCATATAAGCAAGGCATGAGGACCCAAGCATAGAAGTCATCTGAGCGCTCATTGCTTTCAGGAATTAATTTGATTGTTCTATGAATTGTTTTATTGCATGCACTTTTCACTCAAAGCATACTCTTTAACTATTTATTTTGACTCTTTAAAAATTATTTTCCTTAAATAAAGGCTTTATATTACCAAATTTCAATTACTTGTGTAAAATCATTCTAGAAGAAAATTTTCAGTCAATATGGATTTTAATTGATTACTTTTTTTCCTTTTTTTTTCTTTTCTTTTTTTTTTGGTGAAAATATCCTAGTCACATTAGGATAATTAATTAGCTTCACATTTCTGCCTTACCATCATAAAGCTGATTGGCTCTTTTCTTAGGTACAGGAAAACAGTCTAATTTCTAACATACATCTGAAATGTATATTTGCATTAGGGTCTAAAGCAGCTTAATACCAGGTGTTAGAGTAACTATATAAAGTATTAAAATAAGCATATGCATTGTACAGATAAAAACCCCACAGATCCTTCCTGAATGAGAGAACAACTAAGAGAAAAACCCCTTCTTTTTCTTGACACTTTTACAACAGTAAGGAAACTCCTGAACAGATTACAAAAGAAAAAGAGAGATCTACAACTGCTTACTCTCTGGATATTGGTGTAACTTGCAGCAGAGGTCTATTTTTTTATAGAGTCACTGGAATTATTTTGACAAATGTGAGAAACAGAAAGTTGAAAGGGGCCCTGAAGTCCAAGTACAAATAGAACATCCTGCTATTGTAATCAAATTTTTTTATGTTGCATCATAATTAGGATTTTGCACAAGATATGTATGTCTTCAGGATATACTATATCTATAACTCTGGATTACCTTAAAGAAGCCCTAGTGAAAAAATGGTAAAATATCTGAAAGTAGAAATAAATAATATTTTTATTTATTTTACCACTGTCATTTTAGCCAAGATTAGAGGTTATTTAATTGCTTCTTTGTAAGGGGAATGTTTATTCACAGCCATCAGTTATTTAAGTTATAGGAAAGAGAGACAGGTTTTTTTGGACAGAACCAAAAAAATTAGAAAGAAGAAAATGCAAAATACAAACCAAAAAAATCAATGCAAAAAATTTTGGATACAAGGATGAACTTGACGATTGAATTAACTCCTCCCCCTCTGCCCCCCCAGTGAAATACAAAAATATGCTGAAATAGTACTTCTTGTTCTTCAGGAAAAAATTACAAAACTTTAGTCATAAAGTTAATATCACCTGAGGCACCCAGTTATAGTATACAGGTGTCTGAGGAAATCCCAAGTGTGTGGTATAATAGTATGTTCCATGAAGACAGCCATTTGCATTAAGCATTTTCCTCATTTGAAAGAGATAAAGCATCATTATGAGAGGAACAGATGATACATTTCAAGGCTTTCTCTTCTGTGGATTCAGCTAGCTCTGACACAGAAAGAAATAAACTTTAAAATCTGCAGTACAATGACTTTCCTTCCAAAAGCAAGTGGTTGGTATGTTAATAATGCTTAGAAACTTTAGTGATGCTGTGATATAGGCCAGCAGACCTTCAGCAAGTCTGTAGTCAAATTTAATAGGTACTAGGGGCACTGCAGTATTTACATAATAAAATGCTCCATGTCAAGAGAGAGAAGTACTCTCCCTTAACCAGAGAACGATGAGCAAAATTGTCTTGTCACAACTGAGACAGCAGCACTTTTAACAATAGCTGTGTATTAGTTCATTTATCCTATTTGATGGGCTTTCTGTTAAAATGCAAAATATTTATTAGTGTTTGCTTGTTAATTATGCTAATAGGGCACCGAGATTTGACCCTCACTAAGAACTCCAGTTAATCACCACCATATCATGCATGGAAAATTTCCTGGATGCTCCTCTCCCAGTGCAGGATCAATTTCTTGAAAGGTTATTAAACAGAATGAAGAAAGAGAGAACAGGCTTAATGCCTTCTCTGGTCTCTTGTGCACATTTGCATCATTACAGGTGTGTGGTCATCATCAGGTATTCATCCGTGGCAAATTGTCAGACTTGCTACAGTCAGAGCCTTAAATCGAAGGTTTAAGTCAGAGAAGAATTGATGAGGTTGGTTGAGAAAAACGTGAACTGGGTCCCCCACCTTGCACCTGGCTCAAGCAGTACTTAAGGACTGAATAATGTTTGCAATGAAGCAGAGGACTCATGGCTGGTGTTGTTTCAGCAAGAAGCCATTGGTCTCAGCCCCCCTTAACCATGCATAGCAAGCCTTGCTGTAAATCTGGCACATTAAGGAGATAAGGATAAGCTCAGAGACCCTCTGGGGTCAGACAATCTTTACTGCCACCAAAACAGGCAGAGGTGGAATGAAGTCTTTAATTTATCTTTTGAATCAACTGTAAATTCTGCTTGAAAGTAACTGAGACCCTCATGATCCCCATTTCTATACCCTTTGTGCAATATTACCCCCTCCTCACACCAGGGGCCTGAGTAAAGAGACATTACTCCATCCTTGGAAGCTACACTTGACTGACTATCAGCGTATGCTCAGACAATTAGTATTTTGAACAGATAAGCTTGGTTCCTAAGTGTAAGGGTCTGTTGCAGAAATAACTGGAATCTGACAAGCAGTCAGGTCAAAAGCAGTTTGTTCCTGTAGGTGAGGGAGAGAGCCTGGGACAGCAGACCCAGGCTCTGCCAGTGCCAGTTCTGCCTGCATGGAGCAGTGACAGAACTTGTGTACCTTTGGACTATGCAACATGTTCGTCTTCAAAACTGGTCAGATACACAGGATATGGTAAATGACAACAGACATCAAAGTCTTTTGGATACTGAGGCTCCACACAGGGCATTCTTTTACTAATAATTCACTCATTTGTGCTGATTGTCAGACCATTGGCTGCAAATATTTATTGGCTTGGAGGCCTGCAAAGGTCTAACTAACAAGCTAGCTTAATAATAGCTGATTAACACTAACTGCTTTGTACCCGAAGTGCTGGAAATTACAAGGAGAAGCACAACCAAAAAATGTGTCTTCAGTGAAAGGAACCAGGCTAATTTACACCTGTATCTGGGTTTTGGTGTAGTCTCATTTTTTGATTAAATGCCAGACAGGAAAATAATCAGTGATGGTTCTGTGATTTCATTCTATTGTATAATTAATTGTCATATTAGGGCATCAACATTTTTAGATATATGACTAGTTAGAATTCTATCAAAATCCCAAATGAATTAATGACTAGCACTCATCCACAGAAACTGTTGTCCTTTCTTTATGCAAGCACACAATTCACATCGAGAGACTCTGGAAAAACAGAAGTTTAGAAGAAAGAGGACAGTTCACCATAGAATATGTAAGGATATTCTTCAGTCTTCCTAATTTCTAGTCTTAGAAAAGCAACAGAAAAGATGGAAGTGAATGGCTGAAAGCCTTTGCCTGCAGTTCAGGAGCAGATATCATTTGTCCATACCTACAAGTTAGAGGAATTAGTGGAAATAAGCAACCCAATCCACCTTCCCTATCAAAGAATAAAACCTGTGCTTAAAAAATTAATGCACTTTCTATATTACAAAATTATTTGCAAATTTGTCATTTTTGTAGCAGTTCATCTCTTTATTATCAAGGAGCAAAAGACAGGAGAAGAAAATGAAAATCAGTGGTTAATTTAGGAATTACATTTATATACAGATATAGATATAGAGATATAGAAAGATAGATAGATATGTACAAGTATATAAATGTCCCTCCATTATATAACCTAAAGCGTACAGTGATCTCAAATTAAACTGTTTTCTCAAAAATATAAAGGTATAAAATTTTTTTTCCTGCTAACCAAAGAGTATTTTTAATTCCAGCAAAGGACAGAAAAATTCCTTCCTATTGCCATTGATTTTTAAAACAGGAATCAAACTTGTCCAAACTAATTTCCAGATTTCATCACATATTTACATTCTCTTCTTTTGTTTCTTCGAAGGGGAAAGAACATACAGATCAATGGTTTGGCTGAGTTACTTTTTATAAAAGGAAGGTTTCTTTCCCTAAGTCTTTCATTTTAAGAGCAAAGAAAAAAATGCAAATAATTTTCTTCAGTTAGTATTTCAAGGTACTCTGATAGAAATGTTTATCCAGCATTAAAAGTATTATTTAATTACATTTTTCAAATATATTTAAAATTTCTTTTTGGGAACAAAGGAAGTCCCTGATATATTTGAAGTTTCCTAGGTAGCCTGCAATCTAAATATGGAAGAAAAACACATGATGGAGCAGAGTTCAGGGCTTTCAAGTGTTATCCAAAGCATATGAGCACATAGCATATTTTTGTTGTTCTTAATTAAAAACAACAAACAAACTGGCTTTCCCTTAAAGAAAGGTACCTGCATCAAGTGCTGTAACATCCCTGGGCAGCTTTCAATTCAGGGTCAGGTCAAGGATTTCTGAAATAAATCTCATTGTTCCAGTTTGCTTTACTTTGGTTTCAAGTGAGCAAACTCTCACTTTTTGTAACATTTGTCTTGCAACAAAAATAGGAACACGCTCCAGGAGCACACCAACACTTTTGCTGTAAGGAGCCATTTTTCTATGCCACATGATTTGTTAAACTAAACATAATTTGAGAGTCCCATGATTCTGAAAATCACAAGAAGTCATGAACAGTCCTTTCCACGACAGTGTTTCCCAGTCACAGGACCATGGCTCATCTGCACTGTGTAGCAAAACTCTTCTTCTTACTTTTCTTGTTTCTCACCACTGCAGGTTTTGTTCAACAGTTTTCACGAAGACTTTTTTGTGGTTTGGGGATGGAAAGAAAAACTTAATCATGGACTTAATGAATGGTAAGGAATGGATAGAATACGTATATAACATTCTCCCCCCTAACTTCTTTAAATATACTACACACAGTAAAATATTCATAAAGTTTGAAGAGGGGAGAGTTAGGTAAATACTTCTCAAGCAGAACATTTTAGTTCTTATAATGGGCTTGGCAAGCATTTGGGAACAATTTGACATAGGAATTTTGTAGCCCAATGCAAAAGTGCAGAAAGATGCTAGCTGAGCTTATACATGTTAATAAATTGTGCCTGAGAAGCTCACAGCTACATCTTAGTACGAGACATTGATGGCCCCATGTTGAGATTTTCTGTCCACCTTTCCTCCAGTTGCAAACAGTCACTAAATAAACTTAAAAAGAAATGTTTGCTGGATGCCATATGAGAACGGCTCAGCTGTGGCTGTGTCCCTAACAGCTGAATCAAAGTTTTTCCATAGGCAGACATGTCATCAGGAAATTCTCCCTTTTCCAAGCATGAATGTGGGTTGTAAATCACATCCCAATCTTTGTTCTTAAAAAGAAATGGAATAAAAAAGAGGGGGATTTCTGTGACAGTGTTGTTAAAGGAAAGCCTCCTGCACAGCAATCTCCCACTCATTTAATAACGACTCACAACTTGCCCCATTCTGGGCCTGCTTGCCTCTAGGTCTAAGAAGAAGAATTAAGTGCTATTGCACACCAGAAATTAGCCTTTCCAAATGCTTTTCTCCACATAAGTAAGGTAATGCCACTCAAAGGCATTTATGCCCAATGAAGAAATGTGGCTTCCCGTACACAAAAGGGTGTACGGGAAGCCCTTTGGGAAATGTATTTTCTACAATGATAGGCACTTATATAGGCACGAAATTGGTTAAGCACGTTAATAACACAACTTGAAATATACTGCAAAACAAAAGATGTCTGTGTGAACTGACTGGAAAAAACAGCGGAGCAGTGCAGACCTGTAATCATCACGGATCACGCCACACACCGCTGATCGTTGCCATGGCAACAGATGGTGTTTCCTGACGTCACTGAAATCAAGGGGGATAAGCAACAAGGGCAGACAGACACCAAACAATTCTGGAAGGAAGAAATTTGAGTTTATGCATTGAGCTACCTACAATGCGACACAAATCAGAGGGTAAAGGAAGCAGGGAGAAAGAGCGCAAGGTGCACACACAGAAATTCCCAGTGAACAAAAGGGCTTCATTGTAACCTTGCAATTTCATCATGGAAGTTGCATTTGTGTTGAACATCCTTAGTCTTCTCTGATATTTTTCAGTAATGTGATATGGGGCAATCTGTAAAACAAACTCTCCAGGGAAGTTAAGAAAAGAGCAAACCCTTTCATATTTGTTTTATATTAAGGATGAGAAAAAAAAAGAGGTATGAGTAACACTCTTACAAGGGGAGACATATCTGTGGTGAATAAAGAACAAGAAAAGAAATGTTGTGTGGAATTGGAACCAAAACACTGCTAATGAGACTATGAGAGTCAGCTGGCATGACAGCTTGCTGCAATCCAAGGAACGATGCTCTTACAGAACTTAGCATCACTGAAGTCTAAGAATTTTCATTGATTTCTAATTGTTTTGTGCTTTCCTAAAAATCTTGAGTACTTTGGCCTTCAAGATATGCAAAAAACCCAACTTATGAACTGAGCCTTAGATTTCCCTAGTTACTGTTATTTTGCTTCAGTTTTCTAGGTCTAAATTATGTGAATAAGACTATATAATGCTTTAAATAGATTCTTATTTTTAAGTTTTTTTCCCAAACCAGATATTTTGTTACAGATTACCTTCTGATGGCTTTTTTCATTTACTAGTAGTATTTTCATTACTGTTTGCTGTTATTGTTGCATGATCTTGCACAAATTATGTGAAAGAACAGATCAATTATCAATAGAATGAAGAGTCGAAAGGAAAAGAATAAGTCCATGAAACAAAACAGGATGATGAATAAGAAAATATTACCTTCAGTAGCAGGAATTCTCTAGAGGATGTAGTAGTAGTAGTAGTAGTTCATAAAGGTGAATACTGCTTCATAGAAATTTACTTGAATTTAGCCATATATTATTTTCCATGCCATTGCTTCTACATATTCCATAAAAAAAAACAAACGATGTGATTAAGCCATGGCAAAAATTAATAAAAGAAAAAGAAATATAAAAGAAAACAGGTGACCAAGAGTTTTAAAAAAGTGCTTGGATATTTATATGAATAGCAAAAACTATTCATTATTTGCGGGAATACAAAAATTTCAAATGTACCACTTAGTGAAAAAACTCAGGCTCACAACCTTTTTTATTTTTAAACACCTATTTAGATACATGTCATCTAAATTTACTTTCTTTTTATCACTGGTACAAAGAAAGTACTAATCATAAAGAAAAATTAGAAGATATATTATTTCCGAGGTGTAAAAATGCAGAGCTAGTGGTCAACCTTTAAAATTAGGCTTCTGTAGTAAAGCAGGGTTAGCATTACTGGGGAGGTAGGTTTGTATCAGGCTGGCAATATAAGAATGTAATGGCATCTAATTTGATGGCATTCTTCTTTACATAGAAAACTGAAGAAATTGAATTTTGGCATTTGAGATGGAGTAACTTCATCTCCTTTTACAAAAGAAAAGAGAAATTCCAGTAAGGCTTAAAATAATTAGAATACAAAATTTTCTTATAATTATGAATCAATCTTGAAAATATTTACATATTATAAATAGCCACTAATAATACTGTAGAGATTTCATATCTTTTAATAGTACTTTAATTTAAGACCAATATTGTGCTTTCACTTTAGAGCAATCTCAAAATTAACAAAGTAGATACAGTTTAGTTCGTGTATCAGACACTTTTTATGGACCTGACAAAACCTTTTTAATTCAAATGACATGTGCAAACTCTTCTCTGCATGCCCCCTCTTTAATTTCAGAGAGAAGTTCTTTAAGACTGAAGAAGCAATGAAGATGAAAGTAGAAAAATATGTTAAAATTTTATTCCAAAACCATCTCAAATGCCATGATCAAAACATGTTCATGTAGCTTTATTTTCTTTATTTTAAGGGAGAAAAGAGCCAATATCAATCTGCTCAGGAGTAAAATAATTTATTTACTTGGTTTTTGGTCTGATTATTCCATTACGGTATGCCAGCAGGAAGGATTTTGTTGCTACTTTAGAACAGTTTCTGTCTCCATGCATGTGTTAGTAAGCTAAAGGCAGCATTTCTAAGAAACCTTAAAAGGGAAACCTATAACGATTAGTTATGTACAAATACATAAGTACCAAGTAAACATTAGCAAAACCCATTGCAGTGGACTTTAATTAGTGTTAACTACTAATTAAATTAGTTAAATCACTAATACTACAGGAGAGAGGAGGTTACTCTTTTGCTGCTGTATTGGTAGACCCTAGAGCAGCACAGAAGCTCTCTCAGAGTGCAGTGCACATACTAATCCTGCCACAAATAGCCCTCCTGAATAGAGTCACAGCTCACATGGTTAGCACTTAGTCAGGAGGAATTCATCCCCGCTCTAGGAAAACCTCACAAGGGCAGCTCCTGAACACTCAGTCCATACTTCCACAGTGCTCACAGCAATGCACAGGGCTGAACTTCACTGAAAAGAATGTAAACAAAATTGTTTATAAGATTGCAATAGGGCACTATCAGATTCTTGTAGTATTTAAGCGCTTTGACTTCTAAAGAAAAAGAAAAATAAGTTAAATAAGTCCATTCAATGAAATTTCATTTTATTTGCTTTCTATTTCCAAAATATTGTGTTCCCATAAAGAACAAAGCTGCAATTATTAAAGTAAGCAGCTAAAAATCCTTTTCTTTTAAAAGAACCCTACATGGAAATTACCTGTAAAGAGCATCACTTCTGAATACTTATGAGAAGTGGTGAATGAAATCCTTGTTTTGCTTTGCTTGTGGGCATGACTTTTGCTTACCATATTGAGCTGTCTTTATCTCCTCCCACAAGTTTTCTCACTTTTACTCTTCCAATTCTCTCCCCCATCATGCTGTTGGGGGAGGGAGCAAGCAGCTCTGTGGGACCTAGTTGTCAGCCTTATTTTTTTAATTTTTTCAAAAATCAATTGATTTGAAAAACATTCTGATTTACTGTCCAGAGCCCTTAAAAATTTTAAGTGTCCTTTTTACAAAACTGAAAAATAGAAAAGTGCTAAATTTTAACCAATGCAAATTAAATGCCATATTTTTTCCTTTGAGATTTCTCACACAAGTGTTTCAAGAACAACAGTCTCCATAAAGTCAGTTGATTCAATTTGACTATCATGAAAATATCATTAACTAAAATCCCGACTACATTACAGGATTCCAACCACTTTTAAGCTGGCTGGTTTCATTCCTTCACCTAAGAGATGTTTAATTAACAATTAGAATGCAAAAGGCAACTAGGTATCTGTTTTGTAAAATGTCTTCATCCCCACTACCAGTTTCCTGCTGTTCAGCTTTTAAAATTGTTTTTCAGATGTCCCATATATCCTGAGGGTTTATAAAATTGTCTTTTGTGGTCCAAACTGAGATTAACCAGCCAATCCAATGAGCGTTTTTTAATATGAAAATATGTGGGGGTTAGAACAATTGGGTCAAACAAGCAATGAGAAAGCTCCTACATTTTTTTTATCAAGCTTATCAAGAAAAAAACAAAAGACCCATTTGTTTATTTGCTTTAGTTTATTTCATATTAAATATACTAATCATATTTGATCTGAATTAATCTTAAATTTCAAGTCAAAACAGTGTTTCTCCTAAGTCAGAAGAACTGAAACAAATTTAAACATCATTAAACCCATGGTATACAAAATCCTAGCAGGATTTTGAAAACAGATCTTTTAGTCATAAGATTAGACTAGGAAGTGACCAGGGGAGACTCCTACAAGACTTATCTTCAAATGCTCTCTTCAAGTTTTATAAAAATATTTTGAAAATGGCAGGGATTTAATGGTCATTTTATTTATAGGAATAAATTCAGCATGAACTGAAAAGAAGCAGAAAATACATGTTTTCAGACTTCACAGAATGGAAAGCATAATTATATCATTAATCTGGCATAGCTGGCTTTAGGAACAAGGTGAATTATCCTAAAGAATAGAGATTACCCAGTAGACTACAATTTAATATACTTACAAAGATAAGATTATGTAATACAATTAGTATTGTATTACAACTGTTCCTTTAAAATAATTTAATACTAATGCCTGCAACCACTTGACATCAGTCAGATATTTGTGGGATGGCATTGTAAATCTTCTTGTGTTGCAGTTTTTGCCAGTGCTTAAGTATATATGTCAATGGTATAAAGAAAAGCATAGAGAAAAAAAAAGAATATTAAAAGGTATAGAGAGAAAACATATTTCATCTGCTTAAATCAGTATTAATAGCATTCTTTTATAAGAAGACAGAAAACAATGGGAGCTGACAATTATGTTTTCAAGTGAAAGGCTTTAATAAGGCTGTGTGAAAAAAATCTTTCTGGGGTACAAGACAGATGTAAGGTATCAAAATACTCAGAGAAAGTTCCACCTGACAATTTCATCTCCTTCTTGGAGAGGTGATTATACTATTGTTCGGTTTTCTTCATGTGAAAAAGGTACATTTCATTGGTGACTGGGCTGAGATCACAAACATGTTCAGTCATAGTCATTACCCACACAAGCGACTAAGAACTCATTAGGCCTGGTTTTGATTAAGCAAGACTTGGTTAAAAGACCTATGCTTGTTATCAATGTAATGAAAACTTAATATCCATAAACTTGAAACTATACTTGATAGAAGAAAAGCTTTCCATAAGGAACTCCCAGGGAAAAAAAATAAAACAGTATTTTGGTCATAGGGAGATTTTAGAAGTGGTTTCTAAAAGTGGGCTGATGGCTTTTGAAAAATATTTATAAGTGTAGTGCCGCTGGTGCCTCTGACAGGATTTTCTTAGTGGTGTGGATACATTTACTTCTTAGATAAATTTAGACCTCTTTAAAGAGTTTAAAGAGCCATATCTGAATCTAATGCACAATTCTTACTACTTCAAATCACAAAAAACTGCAAATAGAAGCAGACAGAAAATACTCTGCATGCCTCACAGACGTGAACTTCTTGTTACACTTATGCTAAAACTGAAGGTTTAGTCCTCTTCAAAAGGGTTTCAAAATCTTGCACCCATTAAGAGCAGGAGTGATATTTGTACTCACAAATTTCTCTGTGTAGTAGCACACAGCAAAGACACAGTGGGCTGCAGACTGACAACATCTAAGCAGAGTAAGCTGAGCCTTCAGTAATGGCACAGCAATTTGTTGCTGCCTCATTCTTGCCAAACCATGCTGTGTTTTCACATTTTGTACTCACTCATTCTAGGAGGGGTTGCTTCCTATGGTAGGTCTGTAGAATGGCCAAGAAAATGAGATTCTGACAGGTACCTGTGGATAAAATCCCTGTACAAGCTATAAATAATAATGCCCACTAATCTGAAAGTACAAGTTTATTTGATTGATGAACTCAAAAACAGTCCTAAATGCTAATTTCCTTATTGGAAATGTCAGGTAAGAGACGTGTAATAACCACATCAAAGCTTTTAGCATGGCATAACAAAGTGTTGCAGGTTCTGTACATGAAATATTATGCCACAGAAATAGTTTTTCCTGTGAGGACAGGGCTGTAGAGGATACTCTGATGGATGATTTTAGTTTCATAAGTCAACTCAAGAGAGGATACCTTTGTTTTTAAGCAGTCCAGAGGACTTGGGTTCCTGGGTAGGTGAGACTTTTCTCCTTCCTCCCTTTCCTCAGAAGGAAATGGGGGAAGCAGGAGCACCACAGTATCAACAAGAATGTTTCTTGGCTGGGTGAATCACCATGACACCGACACCCCCTGGATGTTCACTCACAGGTCAAGTTTTAGCACTGTCTACAGGATTAGGTGCATTTAAAAAACCTAAGCTTCTGTATAACAGCAAACTGATAGGAGCTATGTCATTATGGCCAAAGTTCTGCACTTGAAAGAGAGACAAAAAAAACCACTGCAGAGCTAGAAATTAGCTTCCTATATGAAATATATTGTATCTTAACCTACCCTGTGTCTCATACCAGCTCATGACTAATTTAACCCCCAGTCTGTTGGAACTATATTTTAATTGCAATGAATTGTTTTTGGTAAATGGGGCCATTAGTTTATCTAATGAAGTGTCCACATTCACATCTGCAGGTGCAAGCTGCCTTCATTTTTGTTGCAGGGTAAGACTATAAGAAAACTTAACAGTATGTAAAAGATTGATGTGTTTCCCTAGATAAAGAATGGCTTTCCAGGCTTATGAAATCTTTCAAAAACTGGTTTAGAATAAGAAAGGAATAACTGTTCTCAAACTTGCCTGATCAAAATCAGTGCCAAGTGTTCAGCTGTTAACTCCAAAATCCCGTTTGATGAGTTATTACACAGAAAACTGAATCAATTTTTCCCTTTGTGTATTAATGGCTTCCCTACTGATTTTTAACTTAATATTTCCTCATCTGCCTGCCTAAACATAAATTAATTGAAATGCACATTGATTTCTTTGTAAAAACAAGTAGATGTACAAGTTGTTAATCCACCTTCTGTGACTTTTCCTGCCTTATTTAAGAGCCATATGTTCCATAGAATCCAATTCAAAGCAGTCATAAAAATACCTTCCTGTCTTCAATAACATGAGTTATTTTATGTTTAGTGACAATAACCTACTTCTGAAGGAGTGTTTCACTGAGAGTGCTAATTAAGCAATACCATGCAAAGATAGCAACATGCTTCACGAAGTTATAGTTAGTGCATACATACAGTCACAGATTAGCTATTTAAATGTAACAAAACCATCCAAAAAGATGGTTTACATACTACTTTCTGAAATTATAAGCTTTTTGTTTCCTCTGTTTCTGTCAGGAAACCACAGAATATCATATTAGGTAAGTGAAGTTAAGGAACACAGGAAATATGGGTTCACACTCATTTATAATTTAGTTTTTGCCATAGGCAAAATGTCAAGCAAATCCTTCCAGAGGTCGGGTTTAGGTTTTGGTGATAATGTACCTCTATGGGCTACATTATCTTGGTCTGTGTCCTAGTGCCAGTTAGGGCATGGTTAATTTTTGCAGTAGCCAGAAGGAGCATGACCAGCATCCAGAGGTTATTCACTACCATATCAGCTCATTTTGTGGGTACCCTGGAATGGGTCCCTTCCAGGTGGCAGAGCGGGTGGTGCAGCTGGGTGTGGTTGAGGGTTTATACTTGGTGGGCTCTTGTGTGTGAATTGTTCATATTTTTCCAGAGCACCAGGTATTATGTTATATTTCCTGAGTTTTCCAAAGATTATAACACAAAATACTATTTAATAATTCTGGCTGCCTTTTTGGTTTTTTTGTGGGTTTTTTTTTGTTCCTTTTTTGTTTTCTTTAATCTTAAATGTATGTGTTTGAGGAAAAAAAAAGTCATTCACAAATATATAATGAAAGGTAGAATGTGAGAACGTGAGTTATCTGAGTACTAAAAATTTACATCTCCAAAAGCTATCCTGTTATTTATTTATTGACTGAGAAATATACTTTATTGGTTTTATTTTTATCTTATTGAGATTGCAATTTTAATCCAGTGATTATATGAAAACTAATATCAGGTCATGCAATTTACATAGGAAACTAAAAAATATTACTAATATTTACTGACATTGGCAAGAAAATAAGCTTTAAACAATGCTATGTCTTATTTTGAAAGCTAAAGTTTGTTTTAGGAGTCTAAATTTTGGTCACTGTGGTCTCTTATCTACAAAAATAATTTATTACAGAGAGAATGCAGGTTCCTAAATTACAGTAAATATCAAAGGGTATTTAACCAGAGGCAGGAGCAAAGGGATAGATAAAAGAATGGGAAATGTGCAGATCATCCTGGGAGACTGTAACTACTACTGCAAATGAGCATGTTCACACAAAAGATAAAATGTACTTCCCTTGGTGCTGGGTAGGGGAGCCAGGGATTGAGTTTTCATCAAGATCTGCATCTGGAGAGCAACCGGGATGGCTGGGAGAAGCAGGCAGCAGAAACAAATCCAGATTATAGGGGTGATGGGAAAAAAAAAGAACCTTTACCTGGAGGCTTAAAGAAGACAAAAGTTTGCTGCAACCATACCAACCCCCCCCCCAAAAAAAAAATATTGTCGATGTTCTTGACTAAGAGCAAGATTGAAAGAAAAGAACTGGCCTTACTCATGTTCCAATTAATTCTGGTTAGTCTATTTGCAAAACTTCAGGGGGTTTACCTCATGTTGAAATACAAATTGATTTTACAGGTTTTGGTCTAAATATAAAAGTCTACTCATATCCCTCTAAAACTCAGGTCAGCTCTGGGTCTTGTCACACACAGAGAGCAGTGAAAGTTACTCTGCAACAGAGCCAAGTTCACTCAGGCTGTTTGGGTGGCTGCAAAAAAATAACATCAAACAAGTGACCTCTTCACTATCCCTCTTCCAAAACAAATGTCAAAACACAAAATCAGTATTCTTGCTGAAATCTGTTTTGGCATATAGCAAGGATGACAAATGATATCCTATGACCTATAAATGCAATTTGCCAGACATTCTGGAGATGTAACAAAACTTTTTCATCTTTCTAATTACTAGCATGACAATATGTACTATTAATTTTCAATTTCATTGACAACCTTTAGCATTCAAAATGATCCAAATTAATTTAATCTCCTCCTGCACCCTAATTTAGTTCCAACAAATATTTTAGTACAATACTTTAACGAAAAGCAATGAAGCAACTACTACATTGCTGGGTCAGTTTACCCATGTTTAATCTCTTTAACGCTTTACAGTTTAGAATTAAGTGAATTTCACCAAGCAGAAAAGTCATCAGTCTGGAGACCACAACCACCATGGAGGTTCTAATGATCACAGAATCACAGAATATGCTGAGTTAGCAGAGACCCACAAGGATCATCAAGTCCAACTCCTGGGCCTGCACAGAACACTCATACCATGTGCCCAAGAGTATTGTCCAAAGGTTTCTGGGCAAAGGAGCTTTTTCTAATATCCAACCTAAACCTTCCCTGATGTAAATTCAGGCCATTCCCTCAGGTCCTGTCACTGAGCACCGGAGAGAAGAGCTCAGTGCCTGCCCCTCCTCTTCCCCTCACGAGGAAGTTGTAGCTGCGATGAGGTCTCCCCTCAGCCTCCTCCAGGATGAACAGACCAAGTCACCTCAACTGCTCCTCATATGGCTTCCCCTCAAGGCCCTTCACCATCTTTGCTACCACCCTTTGGATGTTCTCTACTAACTTAATGTCTTTTTTATATTGTGGAACCCAAACCTGCACACAGGACTCAAGGTGAGGCTGCCCCAGAGCAGAGCAGAGCAGGACAATCCCCTCCCTTGCCTGGCTGGCGATGCTGTGCCTGTCCAACCCAGGACAGGGCTGGCCCTCCTGGCTGCCAGGACAGTGCAGACTCACATTCAACTTTCTGTTGTCCAGGACCTCCTATCAGTGTCACTGTTTTCTAGCTTCTCATTCCCCAGTCTGTCCATACATCCAGGGCTGCTCCATCTCAGGTACATGATTGGACACCTTCTGTTCGTGAATTTCATCTGGCTGGGGACTTCCCAGCCCTCTAATTTGCTGAGGTCTCTCTGCAGAACCTTTCTGCTCTTGAGGGAGTCAACAGCTCCTCCCAGTTTTGTATCATCTGTGAACTTGCTTAATATCCTTCCCAATCCTGCATCCAAGTAATTTATGAAGATGTTGAAGAGCACAGGGACGAGGATGGAGTCCTGCAGAACCCCACTAGTGACAGGTGGCCATTCACTGGAACCCTTTGTGCCCAACCTGTGACCCACTTGCTCACCCATTGCATGGTATGTTTATCCAACTGAATGTTGGGCATTTTGTCCAGAAGGATCCAGTGAGAGACCATATTGGAAACTTTACTGAAATCTCAGAAGATTGCATCAACTGGCTTCCCTTGATCAACTAGATGAGTTACCTTGTCCTAAAAGTAAATCAGGTTTGGTAAGCAGGACTTTCCTCTCATGTAGCTGTGCTGACTGTGACCAGCAACTGCTTTGCCTTTCAGGCGACTTTCAATACCTCCTAGAAAAATTTTCTCAATGTCTTTCCCAGGCACTGATATGAGACTGTGGGCTGTTCTCACAGCAACATCAATTGCTGGCCAGGCCACTGGCCTTACTAGTAAGGGCTCAGTGGTTTGTTAGTCAGCTGCATTGTAGAAAGCCTTATAAATATAGGGAATTGTTTGAAAGAACATGAATCAGCTCTTTTTGTGGTAACAAATGAAGACTAAGATTGTTACTATAATAAATTAAACTTCCTTTATAGTACAGGCACACCGATCCTCCCCATACAGAGCAAGTCACTTGTCACAAGGCCCATTACACAAAAATACTTAGGCTTCAGACTTTTGACTGCATATATGGTGAGCAAGGAGCTATTGAAAATTTCTTGGTATGTGGGTAGACAGTGCTGTATTTAAACTAATACAGAATGCATGTCTTGAGAATTAGCTATGTTATTATTCTTTTGCGAGCAACCAACTCTGCCATTAACTTGCAAGCTAAATTCTGAAAGATATCCTGCCCTTCTTTTCAAAGACTTTAGTGGGAGTTAAAATTCAGTGGGAGCTATAATTCCCCCATGGGACAGGAGGGAATCTGCAAGCTGAGGTAAACAAATCCTCTCCAAGTCATATGTACATATTTTTTAATTTCTTATTCATGTCATCCAAACCCAGGATTAGGGATGAAACCAGAACAAACATCTAAAATGGTGCAGGAAATCCATTTACCATCACTGGGTTAGACTCTTTTTATGCATAAATCAGGTTGGTGCCAAACAGTCAAAGAAGCTACAGCAATTTGCTGCAAATGAATGTCTCACTTTATTCTAGGTTAGGAGCAAGGTCATTAATATCTTTTTCAGTTTTATATTAGAAATCACATATTTTTGAAAAGCTTATTATCTGTGAAAACCCTGGTGACATCTCTTTTTTACATGCTGTACTATTAATGCACAATTCCAACAGGTTGTCTGCGCATTGGGATGAGTGATAATCAAAGGCAGATGTCAGTAAGGAACAACTCACCATTTCCAAGTGTAAAAGACAGACTATAAAACCAAAATGTTCTTTTCTTTCCTGAAAATGTACGGTGCTTGTATGATCACAAGTCTTACATAGCCATTAAATAGAGAAAGAAAATCAAACTTTTATAGCTGTTTTTCTATAAAGAAAGAAAAGAAAATCTCACAGGTTTCCCTGTCATCCTGAGTCTCATAGAAGAGAGGGGGACACAATTTCTGTCTTTAGCTAACAGAGCGTCTTTCCTTGAAGTCTTGGGTTTAAATATATTTAGTAATCTTACCCAGACTGCTCACCTTTCTCCACAGAAGTCAACTCTGAAAAATCCCAGACTCAGAAAGACTGTATTCACGATATCTTACACTAGTATTTAACAGATCTTCCCCAGCAATTAAAAACCTAACTACCTTTAAACATCTCTGGTTGAAAAGCTTGAGAAAAATGACCTGAGGTGAGACCCTGAATTAAGCAAATAATGGCAAGAAAAACATAGACTGAAGATACTTGAATATTCATGGATATGAATAAATTTCTCCAACACAATCCAATCCAGATGACATGAATAAGTTCCATATAAAGCTCATACACTGACAAAGAGCAGGCGGGTAGAAAATTGAAGAACAAGCATCTTGTTCAGTTATAAATGAAGGGTGTTTTTAACATAATATTAGAAAATAAATAGAAAAATATTAATCTGTATGCTTCTGTTACATTAGTAACTGTCTTATAGCTGCCAATAAAAAGATTACCAAAGCTGAAACTCAAGTCAACATATTTAAGGTGGTTAACTTTGGAATATGTAAGATAATTATATGATTGAAACAGAAAAGATGTAGTTTTATCTCAAACAGTACTAAATGATTGAGTGTTGCATTGTAAATCCTCTTATCAATGAAATTAATGCGCTGATTTTTATCACAATAAAAAAATTAGTAATTCATGATGCATATGGGAAAGAGTAAATTTTACAAAATTTTTTGTTTGGGGCAAATGAAATATTATTTAGGATGTGAGAGAATAATTTAACTTCTTACTCCTCTGTTAAGTCATGCTATTTACAACAAAATAAATCCTGAAATACTGTATCAAGAGATTTTCAACTTGCCAAATAGACACAATAAAAAAACATGATTTTTCCTTCAAGAAAGAAAATTTATGTGGTCACAGGGGACTTCTCAGACTGAACTCTAGCCACCTGCTTTCATGATCAACTTTCTTTTCTGATTCAATAAATAGTTTTTATACTATTATTTAAGTTAGTTCCCTGCCCCAGTAATTTAGAAGTAATTTGAGAATTGAAGACTAGGAGTAAGAAAATCTGATTTAAGGTAAATTATCTTAATATCTTTGCCTGCTGATTGAACTGACTGAGAACTTATTTAGGTTGGGTCAGAGATGATTACTACCCTCCCCTAAATTTCCTGGAGAACATAAAATTGAACTGGACAGAGCCAAAACTCTGTATATCAAGGGAGATGATGTGTGTATGCAGTGATTAAGCTGCACAGTGAAATTATGCAACCCTTAAATGCTAACAGATGCCTAGGGAATTCATTATATTTCTAGCCTGAAAAATGACCAATAGTTAATGCTGTTAGGGCTGCTTTAAGACTGTGGTGGGGCAATATGTCCAGCATTATATGGGATTTTAGTTGACATGATCTTAAAATAAGAATGATGTTTCTGGTTATGGCAATTAAAATTCTATTTATACTGTAATTAAGCACGCAAAGTAGAATGGGTACTTTTCCTGTTAGATTAGTTGAAATATTCAAACATTAAACACTGCAAGTAACAATGACTGTATTCCACCTCTTTCATGGCCCCAGTTGTTAAATGCTAAATGCTGGCATCAAGGGGAAACAAACCAACCAACAAATCAACCAGGGAAAGGTACAATTGCAAATTGAAATGTTATAGTAGCAAATAACGGATGGGCTGCGTTGCCAGGCCTGCAGTCAGAGAAGAATGGAGAAGGATTAAAAAAGATACAGGCTGAAGTGGTAAATTGAGATAACTGAAACTGATTCAAACAGATAATTGGAGATAATTCAAATAAAAGAAACTTAATGTACTTCTGTGCCTCGATTAGGTAAAAAAACACAAAGTTGCAGGCTTACTAAAAGTAAATTTCTCTTAGGCTGTCAAGAAAACAACCTGAAATGACATGACACCAATGTGAAGGTCTGAGTGGAGTTGCAGTGAAGATTTCAGAGTAGCAGTTGATTATAGAGAAATAGAAATATAAACAAAACAGCCTTGGCTTCTACTCATTTTAGAGCAGAACATATTCAGACTTAGGGTGGAGGGACAGAAAATCGGGCAGATAGTCTATAGTGCTTTCTAGTGCACAGAACACTCTATGTTTCTTAAGACAGACCTCAGAGATGCTTAAGCTGTACAGATCAGAAGAGATGACTTTGTTACTATTGCATAACTTCACAGGGAGTGCTCAAGTGAAATTCCATGGGGCTGGACATAAAGGGCAGCAGGACTCAGCAGCTGAAGTACTTGGCAGAGGTGAAGTGACAGCTGCTTGGTGTTATCAAGGCAGGTTATGAGTGTGCCCATAATAAATTTTTATGCAAATGCATAGCACCTCTAAAGGAACTTTTCTGATGATGCTTCAGGTTCTGCAGTGCAGAAACAGAGCCCTATTTGCTTACGCAGTGCAGGGTTGCACATAGAAAGGAGTTCAGGTCCATAAGTAAAATACTTGAACCCCAGAGCTAACCATTTGGTACTTGCCTCAGGATCTTTGATCTACAATTCAAGCATGCTCTTGATTTTCTAGGGAATTTAGAGGGAGGGAAGAAGATAGTTCGAGTAGTTATGTTTTCAACTTGCTGCTATTTGTGGACCAGATTGAACAGATTTTTGCCTGGTTTTGCCTATATATTGTCTCAAAATGCTCAAAAATTTTACAGTCAATTAAGATTTTGAATACTCTTTACACTCCTTCCATTTTTTCAGTTGATAGAAAATGTAAATGTTGATTGCTATGCTTGCTTTGACTGTATTTTCACTATCATTAAAAATAAAGATTCTTTCTCTTCTGCAACACTCTCTTTTAGCAGACAGCAACAAGCACAGCAAATGCAATATTATTCCTGTTCAGACTGCCTCTCTCACCTCCACCTATCTGGACCATTTTCCACTGTTGTCAACTATTACAGGATAAGGCATGTTCAAACAATCATTATTGCACAAACCTGAATAAATGCATGATGATTTTTGGAATGATGCCTTAGTGTGAATCCATGTTTATGGGATTCTGACAAAATTAGGGCAATAGTAGATTTCCCAGAAAATCAACTTGCTACTCTAAAATAAGTAAAAGGTTAGTTTGATGTCATAAGAGTTCACATTTGTGAGATGAACTGCATATGATAAATTAATAGAAATTAATATGCTTATAATCTCTGAACAAAGCACTGTACAAAACTCTGAAGTTCATGTCCAGTGTATGTGATAAGAAATTGTTATGCATAAATTTACATTTCAATTCACAAGAGGTACTGAGTTAAAAATATGCTTATATGTTTGAGAACAGAAAGAAATAGCAAATGCACAGTTAACTAATATAATAGGTTTTAGGTGTAAACAAAAATTATCTGAGTGGTTCTTTACCTTTTAGGCTCTCAACCATTCTTGATCTCAATGGGATTATTTAAAATGTCTTTCTGTGAAAGTATTTTTTCAAGATAAAGATACATACATATTTTTATAGGATATTGGTGTAAAATAATAAACTCCTAAAAGAAAAAAGTATTTTTTCCTGTTGTCTAGAATAAGGACACTTACTAAGCTGAAAATAAATCCATATTGACTGAATGTCCTCATAGTTCCTTAAATATATAAAATGTAAAAAGATTAGGATTAAGTAGAGAATGGTTTATAGGTTATGTAACATAATACTGATAATTTTTAATGTATCTATCAAATTAATCAAAAGCAGTGTTTCATTAATTAGCCCACCAGACCTAGCCAGAGAAGGTTTATTACACTTAGCTCAAGTGTAGAAAGAAAAATTTTCAATGGCATCTTCCTGTGCAAAGGCCCAGCACTTCTAAATAATTTTAAACGAGAACTAACCTACCAACAGATATAATAGCACAGCTCAGGATTTGTTTACTTTCTAAACTTCATTAGAGTACTTTTATTTTTTGAAGTTTTAATTTATTACTATGCCTAGCAAAGTTTTATTGCTCAACTTTTAAAAAATATGAGGATATTTGTAAAACTTAAATCTTAATGCTGCTGATACTTTGCTGATCAAAAGAACCCAGCAGTGAAAAATCCCTTTCAAATAATGAGTTTGGAGTTCCATTGTTGTTGGTTTTGTTTTTGTTATTGGGGTTTTTTTTATTATATAAAATTCTCTGACATTGGCCTTTTTTTTCTATAATTGGTAGCTGGGGAATATGGCTGGCTCAGGTAGGCTGTAGTAGTCTTTGTGACAGCAAGGTTAACACACGTTTAGCTTTGGTTTAGTTTTGGTTTCCTCTAAAAGTATGGAAACCAAGAAATCTCTAACTATAGGGAGAGAAAATAACAAGAAACATGTCAGCAATTTTTAACCTTTGTATAGATTTTGCTTTGTACTAAGAGATTCTCATAGTCTTCAACAATTGGTTTGAGTGACAGACCAGCAAATCTTCCCAGTACATGCACTGATTAGGCAAAAGAAAGTCAATATAAAAATGTATCTACTTAAATCTGTGGATTTTACATACTGTTTGGGTTCTTGGAGTAATTGTTTTGTAATCAGAAGTACACCTCTTCAACAGATGCCATTCTCAAAACTGTCACAACTGTCAAAGCCATGCTTGCCAAACTATTAAAAATTTGAGGAGAGACTAGGAAAATGTTTCTAAAAATTTACAGCACCGACTGTCTGTTTTTTATGAAATACAGCTCTGCAGGAAAATTGTGGAAAGATCCAAATAATTATCAAAGGGTTATGATCGAAGAACAAAGTACTGCAGTCAGATTAAATCACCCTTTATGGAAAGATCTTTGTCACAGCTAGGTCCATATGAAGTAAAGAAAAACTTTCTATTGAGGCTCCATTGATGTTTCCTTTAAAGGAAGAATTTCTCATCAGGCAGTAATTAGTCCTAGTATTAAAAGAATCAATACAAGTTCCTTTGATTGTAACTTGAAAACTTACATAACAAATCAACTGCACAGCATTTTACCTTATGATTATTTTAAACAGTTCACAATTTTTTAAAGTTTTCAGATATCTTAAAGGATGAGAGAACACAAAGTTCTGAAATATCAAATTCAGGATTTTTTTTTTTTAGTGCTAGGAAGCTTGCTTCATCCTTATGGAATAATCTTAAAATTTTAAATATAATTTCTTCCAATACAAGAAGTGCATTTTTTTTAAGTTTGTATACATTTCATTCTTTGACTTTGATGATTTTCTTCCCCATTGCTAAAATATTAAATAAACAGATTTTGAAAATCACAGAAACACAGAAACCTAAGCAATTTAACAAGTTAATGGAATGTACTATCAAGCTCTTGAAGCACAAAGGTTCATAAAAAACCAAAACTACTGAGACTTTGACTTCAATCAAATGAAATATATAATTAGAAAAACTGTCTAACCTATGAATAGCTCACATAATAGCTGCTTTTGATATTTAGATGAGGATATAGCCAGGAAAGGTGTTCAGGATCCCTGAAAATCCTAGTAAGAAATTCAACATCTGTGCATGATGTGGGGAACCTACTCTCCACAGGGAACTTATTTGATGGTCTTTCACTGAATGAAAAAAACTGAATAGAGTGATCTGTGCCCCCTCCTGGCTTTGCATTAAGGCAGGCATGGCAGAATGGAGGGGAATAAGAAATTTTGTCAATATTATGAGACATAATAGTGCAATTTTAAAAATATGCGTCAATTTAAACCAAAAACTGTGTTGTGGCAGTAACAAGATCATTGCAGAGAATACATTTGAGAAAGGACAGCCAGTTAAGAGAAAATTTATGAGACAGCAATAACTGCTTCAATTGCAAACCTGTACTTTTATGAGCATGCTTAAACTATTCTGCTTTAAATGCTAAAGGAGGCAGATTAATTTAGATAGACAGAAACTACTATTCAATACAACTGATCCACAGTACAGTAAAACATTTCAGGGTCATAGCTTCAATAGCATGAACATTATTAAAACTGACAAAACTTTATCTGTTTTCTGGAAGCTGAATTTCCTCAGCTACAACAAGGATGTATGACAAGTAGCAACACCTATTTTATCCCAGCCTTCAGATTGTGGTTTTGTTTTTTTTTTCATTCTCAAAACAAAAGTTGTGTCTGTGAATTGCTCTGGTCTTTTGATGAGTACAAGTGACTCATCTATGCTCCTCCAGGTTAGGACTGCAGTTTTCATACTCAGATTAGCTACCAACTGACAGGAAGGCAAAATAATTTTAGGAAGTTTGCCTGGATTTAATTCATAATTAGCCAGCTTTGGCTTAGATTGTAGACTTCAGAAAACACACATAGGCTTTCCTCTTTGGTTAACTGATTATTTTGAAAGATAAGCATGAGGTTAAGCATGGCTCACTTCTCCATCCCCAGTTTAGACAGACAGCTGATTAATCAGCAGTGTGCCCAGGGATTCAAGAAGGCCAACATCATCCTGACTTCCATCAAGAATAGTGTGTCCAGCAGGACCAGGGAAGTGATTGTCCCACTCTACTCAACACTGGTGAGGCCACCCCTGGAATCTTGTGTTCAGTTTTGGGCCCCTCATTACAAGAACAATGAGGTGCTGAAGTGAGTCCAGAAAAGAACAACGAAACTGGGAAAACAGGCGCAAGTCTGATGAGAAGCAGTAGAGGGAACTGGGGTTGTTTAACCAGGAGAAAAAGAAGCTGAAGAGGGATCTTGTCACTCTCTTCAAATATCTGAAAGGAGGCTACAGACAGGTGGGGATCAGCCTCTTCTTCTAGGTAACAAAAGATGACAAGAGGAAATGGCTTCCAGTTGTGCCATGGGAGGTTTAGTTCAGATCAGGAAGAACTTCTTCACTTAAAGGTTGTCAAGCACTGGAGCCAGCCACCAAAGGAAGTAGTGGAGTCACTTTCCCTGGAGGTATATAAAAACAATGTAGATGTGACAGCTGGGGACATGGTTTAGTGGCAGATTTGGCAGTGCTGATTTATTGGTTGGACTTGATAATCTTAAAGTTCTTTCCCAGCCTAAACTGTTCTAAGTCTATCACATTGCTAAAGGAGAGACTCTAGCCTGACTTTGGCCAGACTCTACCTGGAAGTACACAAATCAAGGGCATTCTTTGGCCTTTCCCAGTTCATGTGCACTTAAAAAAAGCCTAAATGCTGGTTGAGAATGTTTTTTGCTCAAGAGCCCAATGATGGCAAAGTTTTAAAGAAGTGTTTTTGCCTTTAAGTACTTCCATTCTTTCCTCTTCAATGTTTTGTTAGCACTGTAGGCTTGATCCTACAATCCTTATTCACTCAAAACTCCCATACCTTTAATCAAAGCTAGTAGTGACTAGAATATGGCAAGGTACAGTAATGAAATCTGTTAATATTTCTGCCATTTTCAAACATTCTTGAAGAATATCTAGCTCACTTGAACTTGGCATGTGAAAAAGTAGTATCTGATAAATTTCAAGGGCTTCACTATGATCTTTTTTTTTTTCTCAGGGTAGGGAAGGTCATGTGATATATCTGATACTATTTTAATAGTCTGTCTTAGGAACTCCTCAGCTTTCCCAAGAGGTGTCCAGACTATGCATTTTATAAATTTCAAGGCAATCAGATACAGACCCAAGCAGTTAGTGGAAAGGTATCATTTCTCTTGATTATTATTGCTAAATATTATAAGGATGACTGCTTATTGATAATTTTTAACTGAGAGCACCAGAGACACTGAAGGTAAGTTTACCAAGGTTTCTAAGTGCTTTCTTGAAATGTTTCTAATCAGAAATTACCACAAAAGAGTAGTGAAGAAACCTAGTGAGTAATGAAAAGAGCACAAAAAAAAAAAAAAAACTTCCAAGGAACTTAGCTGACTTAATAAGAAAAAAGCCACATATTCTGTGGAAATTAAGCTGTGGCAAAAGTGGGGAACTTTTTGACTTATTGTAATATTCTTTCAAGAGGACTTATTAAAAGGTAAGTGCAGACTAAGGGATAAATGTAATTGTGGTGGGAAAAATTTAAAAAACCAAAAAACCAAAAAGACCCCTCAACCTGAGACATTCAAGAAAAACAAATTATCCTGAAACAGCATCATAAATATGTAAAATTCAAGTCTGGAGAAAACTGAAGAAATATCCTCAGAAACTGCTGCCAAAAATGTTATTTTCATTCCTTTTAATGAAACAGGTTTATACAGGCATATTCCTAATCCAAAATCAAACTTTCCTAGATAGTGCAAATGACTATGAACTTTAATTCCAGATACATGTAAATTATGTGCTACCTGTGTTTCCATTTAGTCAGAGGGTTATGGGCACTAATATGGAAATATGCTAGATTTTATTTAATTAGCTTAGTCAGAAATCAAAATCAAAATCAACTGAGGTAAACAAGAGTTCTTTCATTCACCCTAGGTTAGGTTTATTTTAACTAAAATGGGTCTCTAGAAGAGAATCTAACTCATAGTTCCTGCAATTAGGCACAGAAAGACACACAAACCTTCAGTGGAGTAAATCTAACAGATTATTCACCATTTCTTTTTGATTCTGTAAGGCTGGAATAAGAGAGAATAACTTTTCCATCAAAAGTGAGAATACCTATAAATTGAGCTCTACAGTTCTTTGAAAATGTAAAAATAGGCAAGTAAATTGTGAAAGAAACAGGTGATTTTAGTCCATTGCCCATGGAATGACACCTTTCCCCTGAAAAACTCATAAAAAGCATAGAGCCTTTTCACTAGGCAGTCAAATGCACATTTGGCATCTGCTAAGAAAATGTGGAAGGGAAAGGAAGAGTTTTAGGAATTTGGGGATGCTAAGAAAATAAATTCCACAAATAATTTCCTTTTATTTTTCTGCAGGGTTAATGGCAGAGCTGTTTTACAGAGTAAGAATTGTTATTCCTTTCTGTCGTTAAATTTCATATTGTTCAGAACAGAATCAAGACTAAAATCTTACAGGCTGAAAAAGCATTAAATTTTCTGGGAGGCACAAACTAAAAGAAGAAGAAGAAAATGTGTAAGCTAGATCCTACACAAGAGCAGACTACAGAAATAATAATATGTATAATATCTCACAGGAAAAAAAAAAACCCCACCAGCATCCCAAAGTAAAACTTTGTGAAATGGATTTAAATTCCAAGGTAAGTGAAAATACTAAAGTGAAACTGTGCACACTAAGGATGAGACTTCTGATGGAATACGTTCCGTCTTTTAAAATGAATTTAAAATTAAAACTTGATTCTTTATTCCCAAAATGATTTTGTGGAGAACATTTTCATGGGTTATGGGCTGCCATCTTCTTTTTCTGTTCTCAAGAAATTCCTTTTTACATGCAATAAAAATTATACTGTTCAAATGGAAATCGTAAAGACTGGTATTGTCAAATGTGTCAAATTTAACAGCTTTTCCTCTCACAGCTCCTGCACACTACTGGGACGTTGATTCTTCCACTACAGCACTGCAAAAACTTTTCTGCCAATTTAACAATTTTCTTTCTAAGAAGTAACCTTGCTTTTGTTGATATTCTCTTCCTGGGCTGTGTCAAGCTCTTTCTAAATGCATAAATAAATGGACAATCAATTTGGAAACCTCGGTAAAAACCCTTCTGAAAACTCAGTTTTTCTGTACAAAATTCTCCACAGAGGTACACAGCTGGGGTCTTGTGATTGCTCATTCTTGGAGCACTCATGATAGTCTTTCTTTCTTTATGTTTTCTGTTTTTATAGCATATTGTTTATAATATTGTTTAAAGTAAAGGGAAACATCTTTTTTTTATGTCTAACATTGCTGCAAACAACTTATGATGAGGACTTCTACAGCAGAAAAAAATATTAAATATAACCTTGAATCCAAATATCAAAATGCAAGCAGAGCCAATGTACTTCATGTCTGTAAGGTAGATATTTTTGTTTCAAAGGACAGTACATGTTGGAAGGTTCTAAAACAATAATGCTTTAAAAAATGCTCAGTGTTTCACTTAAATATAGTTTATTTTGCTATCTTTGCTACAGGCAAATTCAGAAGAAACTCTTTTTTTCTGAATTGAATAATGTGCAAAATTATCTGAGGTGAAAGGTGTTACATAAATTAAAAAGCACAATGAAGGTCTAATACTCCACTATGTTTTGAAAGCCAAATGCTCTTCCTTCTTGTCACTTGGCACTCATCATTCAAATTAACCCAACTTTTAGGCTTTCATTTTGCTTCTGGTCTGTTGGAAAATCTGTATGACTGTTCATGACAGCTGTTTGTTGTGTAAATGTAAATGCGTAAATGAGGTCTTTTATTTAATTTCCTTACTCTGAAATAGGGTCATCTGTACCTACAGATACCACTATAAAACTTCTTCTCAAATGTCTTGAATGATGGAGAATTCTCACTCTCTGCAAATATGACTTTATTCTCTATTCCATTCTATTTCCTTTCCTAGTTCTTGTTGTGTGAACTGAACTGTGCTTATGAAGAAATTCTTCGTGCACCTAATGAAGTCAGTTAAGTAGTCACAATACTAAGTGGATAACTTGCATGATACCACTATATTTCTTTGTCTAGTCTGTACATTAAGTGTACCTGAAAGTGTTCAGCAAAGGAATTAAATACTCTGGGGTACTGTATTCTAAACCATATTCCGTTGTAGAGATTATCAACCACCTGTATAAATAATAGTTTTCAAACACAGAACACCTCTCTCCTGAAGATCCTTCTTTACCCATGGTGAAGACTACCTTCTTATTCCTTGTTGGGAAAAGTTGTAATATTTGTTGATTTATGGTGTTGCTACATCCAAGAGAAATGCTGTTCTTAAATTGCCTTAAATCACTAACCTGAAGGAGTGGTTTGGCCCACTTTAAAGAATCACCTTCAAATATATTGGCAAAAAGCATGTTTTATTAGGAATTTGTGGTACCCTAAAAGAGCTTGATTCCAATGTTCATTCTCTCACTGATTACATAAATGAAACATGCCTAAGACAATTGGGTTAGAATCAATTTAGAATAACTTAATAGAGACTGGATACAAGCCTTAGATGGTAATATAATAACAAATTTCTTTTTTGCTTTTTTATTTTTATCCAGAAGAGTGTTTTCTTATTTGCAATAAACTATGTGTTTCAGAAATTTTGAAGGGTTAATGGGAATAATTGTCTTCCCTTCTAGTTGTTTTTAAATATCAATAAATATTTTATGTACCATGTAACTTAGTCAGTAACACTTTTCAAACCACTTTTAAATTAATGGGTATGTAAGTTATTCAGTTGCTTTTTCTTAACATGAGCTTAATTTAACTTCTTTTTTCTTTTTTTTTCATGGCAAGGAATAAATCCTCTGAATTAAAATATTCAGATCGGACAGGGTATAATGTCTTTAATCAGTAAGGCTTGAAGAAAAATTGATATCCTCCAAACTGAGATATTACTCTATCAGAGAAATTAAACCTGAAGAAGGGAAAATAATGATCCAGGTGACATTGAATATTGAAAAGTTATTTAATTTTTTTTTTTTGTTAATGAGAAGCTTACAAAGACAAATGTAGAAAAGGGGAAACAGAAAAAAAATTTTTTAATAGTGCTTTCATTCCCTAAAAAAGTCAACCTGAGAAATCATGAAGAAAAATACTAAGGTATAGGACTTTTTAAATTAACATTTTAAATTCACAGCTTTAGCTATTTAGTACATGTATGTGTGTGTGCATAAAAATAGTTATGATATTACTAATTAGGATTTACTGATATAAATAATTTGAATTATTGCAAATGGAACATTAACAGAGAGAAATCAAATGCTTAATAAGGAAATCAGTGTGTCAGAGTCTCATCCTTTCTGACCAGGTTCTTTTTGACATTCTCTGAGTGGAAGATGCAATGTTTAACATTACATTTACTTGCGTGGAGTCACTTGATGTCAAATGGAATTGCTAATTTAGCAATTAGACTGATAGAAAATATACTGAAAAAAATTACACTGGTCTCCACTGGGTTGAGATACAGCTTCTGTGCATGAGCTGTGGTCAGTCACACCCTGCAGTGCTCCCTGAGCTTCCTGGGCCTTCTTGCCAATCTCCACTGAGCCTTCGTCCATTGTAGGGATTCACTGGTTAGTGACTCAGTGACATAAAGGATGTTATTTACTAGCAACATTTATGACTCTGCAAAACGAACGTCCCAAGTCTCTCCACATGTATTCTGGCTTCTAAATTAAATATTTTTGGCTAATAGAATAGCAAGAAGTTGATCTTATGATTAAAGGTAAAAACTAGAAAGACTTTGAGGAAAGATCACATGAACTGCCTTGTCATGCATTCACAAAATTTTATTTAAATTATAAGCTGGTCTACAACTTTATTTTATCTTTTAGTTCCAGAAAATAATTTTTCCACTACTGTTTATGTAACAATTGTGTTACTAAGAGTCACATCCTAAAACTTTCATGTATTTTTTGAAAATGATCAATTAAGAAATTTCTATAAAAGCTGTGAGACACATCTTGCATCCAGTGGTAACATCCATTAGAAACACCATCTGTACCATTGACAGTATATTAACAATTGGTAGTTTTTGTCCTTTTGCAGAAGGCTATTGAAAGTATTAGAACCACTGTGCTATTGTAAGCTGGTTCGATTCCAAGATTCTGAGGGTAATGTCTAGAACATTGCCTCAGAACATCAAAGTTCAACTCAGTCTAGTATTCCTTTTGTGAAAAACAGTTTTCATTTCTCTTGTTACCACCCACAGTTTAAAAAAAAACAAACCAAAAGATGGTTTTTTTGTTCTTCAGCCTGGCTTATTCATTCATTGGACAAATCCAAAAAGTCAGCAATCAATGGTCATGTCTCAGTTTTGAAACTGAGGCTTTCCTGTTCAGGACATGGACAAGTAATTTGTTGGTTTATATAATCTAAAACTGATCTAAATAGAGATGTGCAGGAGCATAGGTACATAAAACACAGGTAAGTACTGATAGAAGTACTATGGGAGTGAAAATCCTAAAGACGGGTTCAGTCTGGGGAGTGTAATTTATTAACAATTGGGTAGTGTCAAAAGTGATCTATGCTTGTGTATCTTTCTAGCTATAACTGCTATTCTTTACCCTGTGCTTGATAATATCCATCCATTGTATGAGTTCCATCCAGATATAATTAAAACCGATTTTAAATACCTAAAAAATACTAAATGAATTTCTTTTATTCCCCCAGTTCAGCAGTTGGTTCGGCTTCATACTTCTCTCCTTATCCCCATGCCCAAATTCATGTCATTGTGTCAGACCTAAGACAAAGAAAGTAAGAAACATATCTAAATACATGGATGTCAAGGGAGTGATTTACCTAGCAACAGTAACTATGAGAAAGTTTTTCAGAAATGTCTGTGCATGTAATGGTACCTTAATGGCTTGCATTTTAGAGGTTTGAAGAAATGGCTGGGAGGATTCTAACAAAGCCAGGCATCAAAGACATGCAATGCACATACCTCCTGGGAAATATAATGCCATCAGTTCACAAAGACATTTATGCTCATGCTTTCAATAAATATTGTAAAGATTTTGCTCATAAATCCATAGTTAGAAAAACATTATTTTACCCTTTGCCACATTGGATAGAACAAATACGTGAATAGAGGAAACATGGTAGGATAAATGTTTCTCTGTTCTAATAACAATCATTTTTTAAAAGCAAACCACTCCATAAAGAATTATCTGAAGTGTTACAACAATAACCCAGAGAATAAGGAGAGGTAAAAAGCTGAGATTGCACTGTAATATATAACTGCCTATTGCTGTGTCAGTAATGCTCACTGCTGACCAACGACCCAGGGGATCAAACCCCAATGTACAGAGTGAAGAGCTTTCTCTTAAACAATGAGATTTAATAGATCCTACTAAAAGAAAAGTGTGTTCCCATCAATTCAGCATAGTAACAGGCGAGATTAGGTTAGAACATTTTAAATCCAGAATAATCCAACTGAGGTCTTAATCAGTGTCATTGTGCATAAGGATCCATATTATTTAAATTCAAAGTACAATCTAAAGCAGAGTATCCAGGTGAGATCATAGCTCAGCAAAAAACATATTTTCTATTTTTTCTTTTCTATTCCAATCTATCTCCTCTCTTTCCACAGGTATTTGCCCTCCATTACTGTAAATTCAATGTCTTTTAAAAGACTGTGTAACCTGAGTCACAAAAATTTTGATGTTGACACCCTGTAGTGAGCCCTCAATGAAGACTAGAAAGGTCAAACTCAGAAAAATCAGCTTTCATTATAGAAAAGTAATTAATTTTTTACCTAGGAAAGGTTCAAATTTGATCAGACTGAACAGAAATAAAGAAGAGCTTACAGCTAGTCCTGACCATTATGCCTTTCCTTCCAGGTGTGGTTTAGGCAACTTTCCAAACTGTAACAAACTCAGTTGTTCCAGATTGGTCCTGCAGCCATCTCTGAAGGTACTTGATACTCCTCTGAGGAGGATCTCCTTCTCTTCTTTCCCTGCTGAAGGACCTAAACATTTTAGTCCCGATGAACAAACTCAGTTCCAAAGAGTCTCCCTGTACCTGTCTGAGCCTCTGGAGTTACAGAAACTAGTTCCAGCTAAGAAAAAACAGCACAAAACACCATATGAGTGATGCTATCCATGTTTCTTCTTCTAAGACATATTTCTTTTTCTGTCAACAGTTATTGTACTTTTCCTCTTGTATAACCTTCTTCTACCTCCTTAGAACTGTTTATATTTCTTCCTCTCCCACAATGTATTTCTTCAACTTTGCCTGCAGTTTTTTTCCCCTTTTTCCCTAACAATGATTCTAACAAATCATCTTTCCCCTTCCCAATATTCAAGACTGAAAAAGTATTTCCAGTGCTGTTCCTCTACCTCAACCAGTTTCTTCTATCAGACTGTCTGATCCCTTGCTGCTCCTTCCACCCATCTTCCCACATCAACAGTCACTTCTTCTTTCTTTTCAGACTCTTCCACTAATCTTCAAAATGACAGAACATTGTAACATTAAAATTATGGTATCAGTACCACAGAACCACAGAATTAACTAGGTTGGTATACACTTTTGAGGTCATCAAGTCAACCCACAACCTAACACCACATTACAAAAGAAACCATGTCACTGAGTGTCACACCCAGTTTTATTTTTAAACACCTCCAGGGATGGTGACTCCACCACTTCCCTGGGCAGCCCATTTGAGAGCCCAATCACTCTTTCAGTGAAGAACATTTTTGTAATTTCCAGCCTAAACTACCCCTGGCACAGCTTAAGGCTGTCTCCTCTCTTTCTGTCAGTGGTTACCTGGGAGAAGAGATCGGTCCTCACCTGACTACAGCTGACTTTCACTTTAGAGAGTGATAAGGTCTCCCCTGAGTCTCCTTTTTTCCAGGCTAAAAACCCCCAGCTCCCATAGCTGTTCTTCACAGGGCTTGCGTTCCAAGCCCCTCGCTCCTGCAGATGTGTTTGAGCATCTCAATATCCTTCCAAAATTGAGGGGCCCAGAACTGGACACAACACTCAAAGAGCAGTCTCACCAGTGCCAAGTACAGGGGCAAATGTACAAATATGACTCAGTTCTTGATTATTTTACAAGTGATGGGAGAATGTGGCTTTCTCACTGTTTTTAAATTAAATAACTAAAGATTGAGAGAATCACAGGCAAAGAGAGCAACATCATAGGAAGTACTACCAACCAAATCAATCCTAAATACCAAAACAAAAGAATTTTACATAAATTGGACCAAACTAATTCAGTTAGCAAGATTCTGTGGACAGCTCCAGTGACCTTGTTATTCTATTAAATTCTTCCTGAAGAAATATTTGCAACTACGTATTTTCACTTTCCAGACAATTGGTTACTTTAAGATTCTTCTTTACAAACTGTAGCTGAGCTGCTGTGATTTCTATTATTTGGACATTTTCCTTGTCCCCTCCCATACATTTTGCTTATTTAGTACCGGCAGGTCTGTGGCTGGATCTAGACACAACCTTGCTACCACCATATGTTTTGCTAGTAAGAAGCAGTAAGTAAGCAGTAAATGAGGTCCAGGTTATGTGTTAAGAGACCTGTGATTGGGCAGTCTGGATGTAGTCTAGCCTTAGCACTTCCACCTTGCATTCGCCTCCTGTTTCCTGCTGCCATTATCTACCCCAAGATATTTATGTACATTATTCTCCCTCTAAAGCACTCAGGCCACATGAATCCAACTTGTTTGCCTGAATACTTCACCTCCTCTGACTAGCAGCAGAGGTTAAGTACTGGTTTGACATAGGGCTTGGGCTCATATCTGAATAACACCTCTTTTTCTCTTTCTCACACAAAACTAATTAAATCCTGGCTTTTCTCTTTATCTAAACCAAGAAAATCACACACAATCTTCTTGTTGTTCCTTTAAGTGACAAATGCCTTGACTGGAGGTTAATAAGGTAACAATGTGTTCTAGAAAAAACGTAGAAACAAAAAAAATCCGCAGAAAAAATAAAATATATACTATCTTTAGAGTCAGCTAATAATATTTTCCCTTCTAGCAATGAATTCACCTGTTAGTACATACTGATATTTTGGGAAAATACACAGATGTAACACCTACTTTCCTTGTAGTGAAGAAGGCAGGAGGAGAGGAATGATATGACCTTCATTCTTTCACTGTATAGAGAAGATTCTTGACAGAACACAGAATTACTTGCTCTTGTTGAGAAATATTCTAATTTCAAACTGCTACCAAGGCAGAAAATAATAGCCACTGATGAAATGCAGTACACAGGTAGCAGGAATTCAGTTTGCAGATATCCTGGATCTTAAAAGTCATGGTGCGTGTGTTTTGCAAAGGTTTATGGAAAACATATTTATGAAATACTATTTCTGGAGTACAGTTTTGAGACCTCAAATAAGAGTATTCTTATTCTCTATGGATTTTCTCTTCATAGCATAAATACTAGCTAAAGAAAAAAAAACAAAAAAAATTGGCAAAATTAAAAACAACTAGAGCACTGCTGATCTTCAAAGATTTATTTTCTCCATTATCCATGTATACTACCTTTGCATTTCATTTTACATTATTTTTTTGTCAGGCATTGGAAAGAACTGTAGAGTGCTATATTCCTTTTCATCTACCCATCACTCATTTATAATAAAAATTTTCAGTGCACATCAAAAAATCCAACCTTTTATAGAAATTTGTTGTGACAGATTTAAAATGCACAAAATGTTACAGTATTTGTAGAACTCTTAAAGTAATGTATTTTGTTTCCAGCAAAACAAATTCTTACTGAAGTACAAAGAGTATTCTATACATCCCATCAATAATGTACAGGGTATGTTAACAAAAGTACCTGGGCAATCAAGAGGTATACACTCTTGTAAAAAGGACATTTTTAAAAATGACATAACATGTAAAACGCAAAGTTTTATAATAAATGAAAAGTAAAAAATGAAAAGGGCCAGATAGCTCTTTTCATGCTTGATTACCAATTTTATACATAAATACATGGGATTCATCATAGGGTTTCATCTTTATTGGTAGCTTTTAATGGTTATACTTTCCAAGAAAAATCATTATGGGTCAGTGATTTAAGTAAGGTCTACATATATTTTATATTAAATTTACTATGCAAGCTTATCTTTTACAAGTACGATCCCTGGTTGAGATCTACTTCATGTCTTCAGGTTAGAAACCTCCCAATAGCAGGAGAGAAGATCCATCCACTACTGCACAAAAATCCACATCTGCTTGCTAAGATTTAATTGCTGTAACAGGAGTCAGCTATGACTTCAGGGCTAGTAATATTTACACATTGAGAAAATATTCCCTCCTGAGACAGTATTTGGAGTATGGAGGCTTTGCTTATAGTGGATCCTGTTTTAATGTAATATGAATGACAACATAGTTCTTTTATACAAGTATTGCTCCTCTTTATTAGCATGACACATCTAGTTTGAAAACCCTTTATATATTACCTATGAGAATAAAGCTTTCTGCTACACATATGGAATGAAGTGAATGACAAATGTAACCTCTTTCCTACATGGGCTGCTAAACCTAATAACAAGAATTTCTCTGTTCTCGTGGTGTATATATTCCCCTGCATGATTTACAATTTGCTTATTTATATTAAAGCTTTCATATAGTCATTTTCATATGAGAACATTGTCCTAACATTCAAATAGTTTGGATGACACTTACAGTATTATTCTGGAAATTAATTTAATAAAAGCAATATCTGTGGATATAACTTCATGACACTTTGCCAATTACTTAATTGGAAAAATTTATTTTCCCCCAACATGATGTGCCATTTAAATAATTTTATGGAATTAAATTTTAAATAACTGGGGAATGGGAAGGGTGTGCTCTGTACCTCAATTTTCAAATTTCTTAATGAGTAACAATAATGTTGAATCCTGCATGATACGTATTGCACAGCATGTGAAACTGAAAGAAACACTTTTCTATCTTCTCTAATGGATTATGAAGCACTTGACTTTTTGCCAGAATATTTCCTCATTACTTGCTCAGCTCAGAAAAATCCCTCATCATCCACCCAGCACGTCTCTATGAATTGCCAATAGAGAAATCATCAGCTAAGCTGAATATGAGGCAAGGAAGTCAGAGTTGTGTAAAGCATAGAAAACATTAAGATTTTTAAAAATCTTACTCTTTTCACTGAAATTAAAAGGAAAAGCTCATTCTCTTTTGTAATATACTACTGGCATCTCTTGTGTTTAAGCCATGACATGAGAGTTTCAGTGAAAAAGGCTTATAAGTTTGACTGACAGTTCAGCAGAGAGAAACCCTTGAAGGTGGCACAGCCAGCTGTTGTAGGAGTGATGTTGTAACATTACTCGGATAAATGAAATTGAAGAACAAAAAACAATAACAAAAGAATTACTTTGTTCATCAACTCATCATTTCCAGTCTGACCTGCTGCAACATCAAAACCGAAAGCTTGCTTCCTGTAAAAAGCTCAGTCATTGCAGCTGCTCTGGCTGCTAGTAAGTGTTTCTCTCCATAAACACTCCCATTTTATATGATTTGCTGTAATACTTGGGAAAGTGGTTCACCTAAGGTATACAGAGACAAAAATAATTTCCATGTAACAAAGTAAAAATCTGACTGAGAATTGAGAGTTTTGGCTGCAAAGCAAGAAAGAAATGTTTCATGCTTCTGTATTTCATGTAAGAGACTGGGTTGGTTAATGCATGCAACTAGAAAATCCACACAGAACTCACTCTTGTAAAATGTCATTTTCTCCCAAAAAATCTGAGATATAAAGTCAAAATGACCAAGGAAATCCTGGATCTTCAGAAGGTGTTTAGTATCTAAAAATTATTACCGTTGGTGGTGTCAGAAAAAAAAGTCACGGTAGCTAAATGCAAAATACCTTAAATCAGTTGTATGTGTGATATTAGACCATAAATAACTCCGATGAAATCAGTGTATGTTAACATTCTGGAAATTTTCACGTGAAATGATTTCTGTCAAAACTTGTTGAGCAATTTGATAATTAACACCAAGCAATCATTAAAAGGAATTTTGCTCAGGCTTTCTGTTTAAATTATCACTACACTGTATTTTTTCTGTTAAATGAAAGTACCTTTAGCTTCTTGTGCTTTGACCATTTATTAAGATACAAATTCAAGGTACTTTGAATACACATGGAACTCTTTAATAATGCCATTAAAATACTGCGCCTTTGCAATGAGATAATGGGTTATTCAACAGATTCTTTGACATATTCTGCAGGAAGCTTGTGGTTGGCATTTGCTGGTGTGTCTTCAGGGCAGTGATGGAGTAAGGGACAATACAAAGATGCACAACATTATCCTTCACACAGTTTAACTGGTAAGGATTGTGATAAAAAAAAATAAATCTTAATATCCGTAATGTTTTAGTGGTTGAACTCCACTCTGTTGCAAACTTTCTAGGAAACAGGAAATACA
>JAHLSL010000006.1:21484860-21607487 GCA_025920805.1 Petroica traversi | reverse complement strand
TTATTTTCGACTCCCTTACTCTCTTCTGGTAACAGCTTGGGGTCCACCTGTATGCTATATTGTTCCAGAATTTTATTAATCCTTAAAGGCCATCTCTTCCTAGATCAGTCACTACAAAGTTGCATCTCTATCGGGTATTTCTGGAAAATAAGCTTCCAGCTGTATGGTCCCCAAAGAAATCAACAGAGCAGAAAACCTTGAATTGATGTTACAAGATCTGGTCCTCTTAATATCACAGATATATCTTATATTACACTCACAGTGAAACTCTTGCTTGAATCACAAAGTTGTAGAATTCCAAGTGAATGGAGTCTGTGTGAAGAAGTTTCTGAAAATTCATAGAAAGCCTTAGCAGAGTTGTTCCTCTTTGTCTTTTCTGTTCTGATCCACCTGGGCAATTCTTTATGTTTCCACCTCCATGCATAGAAAACAACACCCAGCACTCCAACCATCATTTCCACAGCTGCATTAGATCAGAGCTGGCCTTGAGTACCGTCAAACCCCAGAGGGGAAGAGAGAGAAAACTTAGGACTCTGACACATAATTAACAATGTTAATTTTTGCAACTGCATGCTATACCTGGTGTGAACAGTTACTACCAGCTTCCATAAATTGAATAAATTAATAATGTGCAGAATTAGTTTTATCTCCAGCACACAGATGAAGCTGGTCTTTGAAAAAGAAATTCTAAACTGAACAGTAATTTGACCTCAATGGATGAGGCCAGGATTTCAACCACAGAATTCAAATGAGTTTCCAAAGATCACGAAAGGGTCTTAAAGTCCCTCTTTTATGTATGGCAGGAGTTCTCATGACAGTTAATAAGCTTGGATTGGCTTTATTCTTTGCTTGTATTAAGAACTAAGTTTACATTTGTACCAAAAACAAGGATAGAACCAACAACTTATTTACCTGAGGCTTCCAATTTAATTTGAAACTGTGCTTGCTTCTAAAGTATATCATTTATAACACAATACATATTTCACCTTCTTGCACTTGATTAGACACAGAATATAGCATGTGCAGACTGATCATACGTGCTGGTTTTGACTGGGGTAGAGTTAAATTTCTTCATGATATCTGGTATGGGCCATGCTTTAGATATGTGTTAAAGACAGCATTGAAAACACAGAATTTTTTTTTTATTACTGAGTGGCTCTTACACAGAAACAGGCCTTTTCTACTCCTCACCCCCTCACACCAGTGATGGTACTGGAAGCACAGAAATAGTTGGAAGGGGCCAAACCTGGGACAACTGACCTTATCTGACCAAAGGGAAATTCCATGTGGTGTCATGCTCAGTATCAAAGGTGGGGGGAAAGAAGTAAGAGCAGCATGATATTCGTGGTGATGGAGTTTGTCTTCCTAAGTCACTGTTACAAGTAACCCTGCTTTCCTGGGGGTGGCTGAGCACGTTCCTGCCCATGGGAAGTGGTGAATGAATTCCTTGCTCTGCTTTGTTGTGTGCATGGCTTTTACTTTCCCTATTAAATTTTTATCTCAGTCCATGAATTTGTTTTTACCTTTCTGATTGTGGGAGACAGTGAGCAAACAACTCTGTGGGGATTAGTTGCTGGCTAAGGTTTAACCACAACAGCATAAACCCAAAGATTTTACAATTTCTGAAGTCTGGATTAAAATAGTAAATCTTACATGTTCCTATGCTTTGCCACATTCCAATTTCTTTATGGAAATAAGAAAGCCATGATATATGTTAATATAATTTTGTAACATTCAACCAATTACAAAACTTTGTGTTTTATAAATTTCATACTTTTTCAGTTTTATAAATTTCCCCAATATTATATTATAATATATAATATAATATTATTCCTTTTATCTCTTTCTGTTTTGAAATATGGATGTTTTAGTTACAGATATGTGAAAGCAGATTTGAAATCTCCAGAAGCAATAGATTACACACTGCTTTTGGTTGCAAGTAAAAACAGGTAAGATGCAGAATTTTAGATTTTGCAAAAAACACATTTTGGATTTAATTTGCTCTTTGACTTTCTGTCTTGTGTTATATTCAGATTTACACACATCCATGTGCCTATGAATCCACATACATGTCAAACACTGGAGTTTTTTATTAGGACTGAGAATTGTCTTCAATTCTACCAGTAAAATAAGTCCCAGTATGATCAAGAATCTTCATTTAATCCAGCTAAATCTCCAATACAATGGGACTACATCTAAAAAACTTTTGCTTGAGTTGACTCTTATGTCTGTAGTTTTAGTTCAGGTAAGACCCAACATATTTTTTCCAAAAGCATAGGAGATTTTAACAATGTTTTTCTATCTTTAATTGCAACATCTTTACTCTTGATTTCATTTAGTGTTTAGTCATTTATTCCCAGAATTGCTACAGAATTTTCCTCTTGTGCATTTTTAGTTCTTACATAGTATAATAGAATGGGTTTGTATTGCCAGGGACAACTCCCACTAGATCAGGTTGCTTAAAGTTCCTCCCACCTTACTTTGAATATTTACAGTGTCCACAACTTCTCTGGGCAACTCTTCTAGTGACCCACCACCCTCACCTTTCTTCCTTGTCTCTTATCTAAAAGTACTCCATTTCAGATTAAAATCTGATATAAATCTGCGTTCTTTCTGTTAGTAAGTTATTTATTTATTTATTTATTTATTTAGTTAGTTAGTTAGTTTGTTTGTTTGTTTGTTTGTTGTCCCATCAGCCTTAGTCAAAAGTTTTTCTCTACCTATCTTATATTGGCAGGTTCTATAAGGTCTCCCCAGAGCCTTCTCTTCTCGAGGTCAAAAATCTCTAACTCTCTAAGTCTTCCCAAGCAGGAAAATTGTTCCAGCTCTCTGATAATTTTTGCATCCCTGCTCTGGATCTGTTCTAAGAGGTCTATACTGGATGTACCACTCCAGGTGGGGTAGGTGCAAAACCACCTCCCTTGACCTTCTGGACATGTTTCTATTCATGCAGTTCAGGATACAATGGCTTTCTGGGCTGTGAGCACACACTGTTGGCTCACGTCTGGTTTTTATCCCCCAGCACCCTCAAGCCATTTTCCAAAGGGCTGTTTAGAATCCCTTCATCCCTCAGACTGTATCAGTGTTGGGTATCGTCCTGTCCCAGCTTCAGGGCCTTGCACTTGGATTTGCTGCCTTCCTTCAGGCCTATCAGGTTCAGCACTTTGTGTCACATAGAAAATTGCTGAGGCTGTACTCAATCCTACAGTCTGCATAACTGATGACTGGGCCCTCTACCCACCCTTGAGGGACACCACCAGAATGGACTTTCATTCTGAATGGTGAAATCTCGAAGTAAAGTGTTTAAAAGACATTCCATAAGATTCTCACATTTTCTAGGTGGTCTTGACTTCATACACTGTTATGTAAACTGATGCAACCATGGGTGTGCTCAAGGTTTGTGTACTGAGTCCCCATAATTACTGAGATAACCAGAGACACTGATTTGCTCTAACTACTCCCTACCTTTATGGGTACCCGTAGTCATATCAGGCTAGGAACTGACCCTGGTTTTAAGGGGTTTTTTTAGGTTTTATTGTTGTTGGTTTTTTGTTGGTTGGTTGGGTTTTTGTTTTGTTGGGGTTTTTTGGTAGTTTATAGATTTGCTTGTTTGTAATTTATAGATGGCTTCTTTTGGTTGTTGTTTTTGCTGTCTGGGGCATAAAACACTTCCATGTTTTCTTCAGATCTGTTTGTCTGTTTTTTTTTTTTCTTATAAAAATAAGTCAAAATGTTATTTAGACATGTAGTACCTTAAGGTGATGAAAATGAAAGAATAGAGATAAACAATTCTGTAAAGGACTTCACTGAAATTACTGAGAAACAACTGAAGCAACTGAATTTCCTACCACACCAATCAAACAGGGCAAGAAACCTTTATAAAAAGAGAATAAAATTAATATTAAACAAGCGATTTATCTGGCCATAAAGTGTAACATTATGGATTAATGTTGAATGTTGAAAATAAAATTTGCTATACTATGTCCTTGTTGACTTTTTTGGTCATGTGACAGAAATTCAGCAACTCTCCACGGTGCTCACCTCCAACCTTCTCACCAAAAAAGAAGTAAGTAATCAGATCCTATTATCATTAAGGGAGTGGAGAAGGTTCTAAAGGAAAAATGATAAAAGACAGCCTACTATCTACACTGCAAATTAGAATCACCTCACAGGCAGGTCAGGACACAGCAGCACTTTAATAAAACCCTATACAGTTCATGTTTGCAGTATTGACAAATCCTAATTATAATGAAATACTACTTGTTTCCTGGTGTTGAATGTTTCTATTGTAATGACTATAGTGATTTAAGCCAACTGAACATATAATTCATTTTCTTGATTAAGACTAAAAAGTTAATGAAATGAAAACAATAGAAGAGAGGTGGAAAAGAGGGTAAGTATAGGTTGGATGCACACAGAGATGTTGAAAAGTCCTTTAAAACTTTTCTCTCCATAAAGTCTGTCATTTTAACAGCAGATTGCTATCCAAAAGTACTTTTTAAAACTGCAGTGCAAACTCAAAATGGCACATGGCTGATGACATTATACCTCTTGAAAACATTCATTAATACTAATATTATTAGACACTTGTTATTTTTCATGTGGTCACTGTAAGATTACTTGGATTACTGCAAAAATTGGTATATTGTCTATTAAGTCTTGAACACTTCTCTGTACTCTTGTTTTTGAACTCTGGAAATTATCTTCAGTATCAGTAATCATC
Source organism: Petroica traversi (assembly GCA_025920805.1). NCBI lineage: Eukaryota > Metazoa > Chordata > Aves > Passeriformes > Petroicidae > Petroica > Petroica traversi. Next base: position 21,602,764 of record JAHLSL010000006.1, on the reverse strand, counting down.
AGTATGGTGCTCCAACAGTAATGCTGGAAAAATTATACAGTAGCATCATTCAAATGTTAACAGAATCTTAAAAGGTAGTAAAACTAAACAATTTTATTAGATTCTAGTGTAAATTTTTGCATGTTCAGAGCTTTGTTAACATCCTTAATAAAAAAGTATTCCCTGCATAATTGCAGTCAGGTTAAAGGGATAGGGATGGGTTGAACTACCAGGAAATGGTAGGTGTTAATCTAATCTTCCACTGATTTATTAAGGGCTTAAAAAAATTAATTTTTCACATAATTCCATAGCTTTGTCTAGAGCAAAAATGTACTATTTGGCCCATTACCTGCTAAAGATGAAACTTCATATATTTTTGATCAATCAGCATGAAGTGCAATCATCAAACACCTTACAGTTGATTGGATCTTTGTGATGCAAGTAACTATATGCAGTGCATAGTGCCAAGTATCTCAACCAAACCCAGCTGAATAAAAAGGAAACCTAATGCTTTAAAACTTACATAGCTACTTTCCTACCTTTAAAATACAAATATTTCTAGGGTGTTTGAAATCTATTATTAATTTGAGAAACCATTTGAATATTTTTAGATTATGTAATTCAGCCTGTGACATTTATAGCACAGGAAAAGCTAGAATACAGTCAATGAATATTTAGCTCCTCACAGACCAGGTACTACAAATTTCTGTCAGTAAGTTGTGTGCAAGATCAGCAGTGATAAAAATAGCCAAAACTTTTTGTTTCCATGAAAATATCTCTTTGTATCCTGGGCCTGAGAAATAGCTGAACTAATATAGAAAATTATACCACTTAGAACACTTTTGTATTGACTTTTGCTATAAATAAAACTTAATGTGAACAGTAAAGCATTACAATTTTTTTTTAATCCAAAAATTTTCATGATAAAGGTGAATTCTGTATCTCGATGAGGAAGCCAATTATTTATGAAGATATCCTTCTTGGTTGAAAAAACTGTTCAATATTTTTAAAGTTTTGTTCCATGTTCAAACACATGGAATTTGTATTAGTTCAGATTAAACAGCTGGAAAAAAAAGTTTTTGTTGTTTGGGTTATTCTTTCCCTCTTTTATTTTTTAAATTATTTTTCTTTCTAGCTCCCATTTCAAAGAAAGAAGGGTGAGAAGAAATGTAGAAAACAATGGAAAACTCAGAACTGAAAAAGAACTCTTCCTTTGTGCTCACTTACAGAGAAACAACAAACCTAAAAGCAAACAGAATGGGCAAGAGGAGGCAACCTTAATTGCTGAACTGTGAATTACCTGACACTACTGATTATTTTTTCCAAAGTTCCACCTAGGCAGATTATTTTGAAAGAATTGAAAAAAAAGAAAAAAGTGTTTAGTTTATGGCAATGATAAAGGATCACAGAAGCATTATTTATTTCTAAAAATGAGCAATTTTTCTCACAATAAATGTGACATTCATGACTTCTTCTTTGGTTCCATATAACTTTTCTATTAAGACCCTTCTTGCCTGGCTTCTTTTTGTCCTTGCCAGTTCTAAAATGTATATTTGTACATTTTTATGGGAAAACAAAACCAGAAAACCAGTATGTTGCCACAACATACTGAAAGTTTTAAAAAGAAAGATTAATTTAAAAAATAAGATTTCAGGAAAAAAATTTCAGCTGTGTTTTCCTACCTCTGGATGCAAACAGAAAGTTGTCGAAGGAATTTGCATTTTCATTGTTCAGGGTAGAGATCATCTGAGACAAGAGAAATCATCCCACGATAAAATAAATATTAAAAATAAAAATCAAACTTAGAGTAACAGAAATAGTTGATTATAGATGTCAATAAAATAATTATAAATAAAATTAATTATAATATTTTATACAGGACATACTGAAGAAAAAGAAATCAAGATCAGAAGAATAAGGCAGGGGGAAATAAAAAGGCAGTAAAATTACATAAAAATTGAAAAGGAAAAATTAATTTCCCAAGACTAAAGAAATGTACTCTAAAAGAGTAAGACCAAACCTGGAGTTTTGAAACATGAGAAAGCACAGAGATGCAGAAAAAAACTGAACAACTAGCAAACTACCAAAACCACTTAGTACACAGCTGTAGAGCTTTTCTTTATATTTTGCACATGCAATATCACTAAAATGAAAAATATATCCCCATTACAGGATTTGAACAGTATCCATGGTGTTGTCTGCTGTTGAGAATATCAACAAGTTTTATCACATAGCTCATGAAAGTACTCTTTTGCCTGTATATTTACTATGTGAAAGATATTACACTCAGGAACATTGATTTATGACACGAGTCTCACAGTTCTAATATGGTATGAAGTTCTGACAGAAACAGCCACATGAATTTTCCTTTGAAGGTAGGTTGTAATCTGAATACTTTTTGGAAATGCTTAGTCTAAATTTCGAGAGATGCCATATAGTTCTCTGAAATTTAAAGGATTTACGCCTCAGTGACTGAATAAAAAACAAACACTAAGATTCCCTTTTTTTACTAAATTCTACAGATAAAGAAGTTTCAAATTATCCTGATAACAGCTGACTTTTTGTATTATTCGTCCTGCTCTCGTAGTCTCTCTGAAGGAGCAAGACATTCATTCATTGAATTTTGGAGGTGCGCAGTGTAGAAAAGAATTATGTTGTCAAGTAGTCAAAGAAAGGAGTATATTGTGTAGTTCAGGGAGGCCCACACTTGACATAACAACAGTGGTTTGCATTCCCTAGAGATTTTCTGTATGCATATACAGGAAAAAGTCTGTTTCTCTCTGCCTTGTTCTTACCCTATGATTACAATTTTAACTCTTGGCCCTGTGAAGGCACCAGAGCAAAAAGCAGAACAAGAGCAGTTTCTCCTCAACTCCTCAGAGAAAATCTGACAAAAGAAGATGTAGTTTGTGTGGCAGTCAACACTTGGAACATTTTATTATCATCTGGATTCAAGTGTAAGATGAACCTTTTACACTGTTTTTGCTCTTTAACCTGAACAAACTTGGAAAAACATAAATGAGTAATACAGAGTGACAGCTATTCACAAAGGAGATTGTGAACAAGCTGACGTTATATTCTCTCTTTGGGTCATCACCCTCTAATTCTCTTGTGATCTGTAAAACAACATTTACTCTGTGAACTTACACATTGCGACCAATGACATGATTTTCCTTTTTAATGATGAATTGTTCTAAATGAAAACCCAGGCAAGTTTCAGAGTAGCAAAAGAGTTATGGAAGTGTATGAATTCCAAAGGTTAAAAATAAAGAAAAATTTTGAATCCTGCATTATTACACTGAAATTTTTTTACTTATTTTAGCTGATGCTCTGACTTGATGAGTGGGGCAGCCAGAATGATTTCTGAATGCTTGTGCTAGCAGTGCTGTGTTCTGTCTTGCATGCCACCACCTGTCAAACAGGAAGATCTTTAGATGAAGACAGGCCTGGCACAAAACTAGGTTCTCAGCTCTCTTTTAGCTTTTAGTGTACATGTCCTCTATATGTTTTCCCTACTGACTCCATAGGAAAATTTGCACAGTTGTTAAGCAGAATCTAATTCTAAATCTTTATTTTATGCTAATACTTAGTATTGCTAAGAACTGTTACAGGGACCCCCACATTTCCCTGCTAATTGGAAAAAGTCAGTATATGGATCATGCAGCTGTTTAAATAGCACACTGTGTGGGCAGAAGTGAGTGAAAAGTTACATAAGATTAAGTTAAGAACTGAATTCTCTCTGAAATTTGTTTTAGCTTACCTAAGTGACCAGCTGGGCACAGCAGACTGGGCAGTGACTGACTCACAGTGTTCTTTGTTCAAACAATTTTAGTCATATTGAAACTGGGAATTGGCCATTATCTTCTCTCAGAAACATCATAAATTTTCTCTGTCTTCACTTTGAGATACTTTAAAACTTTCTAGAATAACTGTGTTTTATTTCCTGCCTTATTTCTCTGCCCTGCCTCCTCTTGTTTCGTTTTCCTGACTTCCAGATCAGACAAACTTGCAACACCATGAATCTTGTTTGAAAAAAGTGAACATATTTCAGCTGTAGCTCCAGCACAGTACAAAATATATGGCTACTGACTTGACACTGAATCAGACAGAAAAAGTAGAACACTGATGAAACAATTAACAATCTACTGCAAGTGGTGTTGAAAGTCCACACACTTCTAGTAGCTCAGTAAAGCATCTGTTCTGTTGCATCTATTGCAGCCATTTCTAACATTTTTGTCATCACATGAGGTTTCAGATAGGTGGAAGTGAACGGGCAGGTGTAAAACAAGGATCTTACCTGTTATCAAACTGTCTCCTTATCATCTGATATAACACAACCAAAGCAATATATAATAAAATATTCTGGTACTTACTTCCACCCATTACCATAAAGCAGTAAAGAAAGGTTCCTCCTGCCATACGCGTAATCTCAGTGTAAACTTAAGGTTGAATATTTGCTCACTGTTTTGTGGTTTTGGTGGTTTGTGAATGGTAAAAATTAAGCTAAAAATACAAAATTGACTTGACTGTAAAAATGGACTCTGGATAAAAATAAAGACTTTTGTTATGTCATAGATGTAGCACAAACAGCCTAAGAGGCGCTTTGATTTCCTTTTTCTTTTCTTAAATGATGATGAAGACGCCGCTGAAAATTGAAAAGAGACTTATGCTTGTAAGTATCAGCTTGAAAACCTCTGTAACTTCAGCATGTTTGAAAAGCAAATTTTCAGCTTCGGCAATGAGTTAAAAATGTCCCCAAATGGTAGCAGCAATGAATCTCCAACACACATCTTTTGAATTTTTATAAGATTGGCTCCAGGCTTTGAGAGCACCATGATGTTGTTCAGTTTTCCTAAAAAATCAGAGGCAGAAATTATTTTGGATTGTTGCTTTTGTTTACTTCCTTATGTAACAATGTGGTGCTGTTGTAGCCAGCTTGTGTGAACTTCCGGTGATTTTGTTACTGTCAATTAAAAAGAGATTCATACTTATTATAGTTGAGCTTCAAAGACTTCTCCTCTATCCCTTCACTCTCAAAAAGAATGTGTTTAAAACATTGATGTTAAATCTTTTTTACTCTTGTGGGAGTTTATTGAAACTATTATGTTGCACTTCTGTTTTCCTGTTATATATACAGTTGTCTTTCACAAGAAGAGAGAGGCCAAGGCCATGAAAAACCTTTGTCCTGTTGAATGAAACTGGAAGCATGCTGTCAAGTCTTCCTGGATGAGTTAATATGCGTCTAGAATAAAAGTGATGTTATTAGAGCAATTTTGTTCTCTATACTTCATCTAATGGATGACAGTCTATCATCACGAGATACAGAGGAAAATATATGTATCAAAATATCTGGTGGTCTGGACAGTGTTGATATGTCAAGTATCTCTTCTGATCTTTCTTATCAAAGCAAATGGGTTTTAGAGTTAACGACAATAAGATAAAATGACAACAAATCACTATCTTAGAGTGATATAACCATGTGTTAACTCAGTGCCCTTAATGAAAATATCGTAGATCTTAAAAGTAAATGTCTGACCAAGGAGTACCCTAAGAAAAAAAGATTATAGATTTATTCTGTCATAAACAGCACCACCCTGTAGATATTTATGAATTTGTGGCTCACTATACATTGCATTACATACTATAAAAGTACCAGGGAATCTTCTTCTTTTTCAAGATGAATGAAGTTTGATTCTGCTGTGGCTTTTGCTCCTATTCTGCACTACATGCAGCACTGAGAGACAGAAACAAAACTTCTAATGGGTAAAACCGAGAGAATCCAGGAGTGTTTTTCAGCTCAGCAATCAGAGAAGTACGGCCACTGAAGTCTGTAATATGATTATTTATGGTGTTATCAGAGTGCTTGTATTTTTAACAGTTCCAAGCATATTCCTAAATTCATTACATATACTGAAAGAAATAATCTGACATGTAAGATAAGAATCTTTCCTTGTTGCCACAAAAGAAAAGTCCTACTATTTTTGGGTCTAGTGCAAAAGCTCACTTCTCCTTTATGTAAATCTTTAAAATTTCAAAGTACAATTTTGATGAGTTCTAACTACTAAGCAATAATGCTACCATTTTGATATGAATTGTGCTCCAGCTGATTTACAGAACAAGCCCATAAAGGTTTTACCTTTGCCTAGTGCAGGACTGAGATTGCTTCACTAGGAAAATAAAACTGTTATGTGTTCTAGAGAATATTTTGTCTTTCCATAAAACAAATCACTACTTTAAAATTAAAAACTCTTTAGTTGAGTAGGATTTATTTTTCCAAGAAAGCTTGACCAATAAATAGAAAAATTAATTTTAGCTTATTAATTCAGTATTGTGAACTGGTGGGGCATTTAATTTGAATAAATCTTATGGGTAGGAAATCATATTGAATTCTAAGTCTTGAAAGAAAAGATGGATAGGAAGGTTTTCAGACAAAATTAGGTAGAAAAACCACCTTTTTATGTGGTTTTAAAGAACACTTTCTGACATCAAGGGTTCTACTTCTCCGTCTGCATTGTATTTCTCAAGTGAGCATATGCACCACTTAGAAGAGAGTCATACATCTGTTATAACATAGGGTCTTTCTGCATGATGGAAGAAGGCATGATCCATTTTCTTTAATATTTTTACCATTATTTGAGTTCTCTCTTCAAATTAATCCCTTACTATAGTTTTGTTCCCTTAATAATACCTGTTCTCCTAACCAAACACTGAGTTGCCTCTTTCCTTACTTTAAAAAACTGATCCTTTTACAAAATCAAGTTATTGATATTGCTGGTTGCTTTTCTTCACCAAACTAAGGTATCTGATTACAGCAATTTCACTTTTTCCATTAGAATAAAAAAGTGTCTTCAGTTGATCCATTGCAGCTTCTTTGGCAGCTATTAGAATTCCTGGTAGTTCTCAATCCATGCCATAATAAGGACTAATTTTTTTTTATATCTTCTTGACCTTATATCTCCCAAACAGTGGTAGACTGGTTAAATATTTGGAATCGTTATTTCATCCCATACAATGTAAAGCTCAGTTGCATTCATCTAATTTGAAAATTAATTCTTTGTCTGATTCTTGGATATATATATGTGTCAGCAAGTATCAGGTGTTTTTATTGGTATAATGTGCACATTTATTTGATGGAAGTTAAGACTGTCAGTTTTCTCAAGCTGAGTCTCAAATAATTTTGTGAAACTTGTGGCTGCTACTGGTAGAAGTTAACTTCTTTAAGATCTGGTAAGTAACTTTCTTGTTCAACCTGAACTCAGTCATAAGGCTAAGGTGCCCTTTCAAATTTGAAGTTTCAAATCCTTCTTGCCTTTAGATTTTGCAACACGCTGAGAGATATTACCAGGATGTTCACACCAAGTGGAACTTTTGAAATGGTTTTATCTCAGGTAATGTTACAATTTCTCCCTCCTTCTTCCTCACAACTTCTGTAATCAAGGTAGTCTGTGGAAATTTCCATGATAGAAACTAAGGCATTTTATTTATTTCTTCCATGTGGCATTTGGGTTTTTCTCTAATTCTTCTTCATTCTTTAATTGCATAAGTTAGACCAGCTACCATAATGTAACTCAGCAGCAGGAATAGGTTGCCATCAGACAAGTGGGTTTATGCTGTTGATGCCTTTTTCCTGGTGTTAGGAAAATGAAGCTAGACACAGTTAGAGGATTGGGGGTCATTACCTCGGTATTTTAATTAGGATCCCGTTGAATGCATCACTTCACCTAGGTGACAGTGTTGCAATGCACACCCACCATCAATCACATACACAAGTTATAGACTTTACACATTAGCATATCTAACAAGGGAGCCCAATAATGGGGCTGGGGTGGGCTAACCCCGACAGAATCTGTCCTACTAGGAGACCTTGGCTTCCTGAGATAGTAGGATGTTTGCTGTCCCTGGCTCTGCAGTTCTGGGGTGTTTAGTCTCAGGGCCCGCAGAACACTTACAAAACACTAAGCACTAGACTAAGTGAAGGGTTACAAGTATGCATGCTAATACTTGTGGATACACAGAACTGTGTAAAAGGTATAGAAAAGAAAAGGCAAAAATAATTCCGGCATGACTGTGTGTATCCAATTCTATCAGCTCCTCCATTGAGGCTGTGCTGATTCACTGAAGGTCAAAACTAAACTTTCATCTTTTTTCTTTTTTTTTTTTTTTAATAGGTAATATTTTCTACACAAAGGAAGCCACTTTTTCACAATATTAGATTCTAAACACAGCATTGTGTGAAATACTAGTGACAGGGTGTTGACTTCACAACACAAACCAAACGTCAGCCTTGCAGGATCATGGTAGAAGAAGGAATGCAGACATTTGTGTTGAGGTCCATGTCAATATTACCTTCACTGAAAATTACCTCTGATGATAGTAATTTCTAAGGATCCCTTGTAAAAGCTGACACATAAGTAGTTCCTATGTTGACAAGACTCTTTGCAGACTTCAGTGGCTTTTAAGCTTCTACAATTAAGTCCAAATCCATTAAAATTGATCTGTACATGTTGGCATTTGACCTGAGTAGTCTCTAAAAAAAGATGTCAGAATTATGGTAGTAGATGCTTGGAATAATGTGGCAATGCTGGTGAAATGATTAGGAAGATGAACTTGTTTTATTGTTGGTATACTGAAAATATAAATCTTTTAACATCAAAGAGGTGGTTAAAATCTCTCCTGCTCACCATGAGCAGAGAATCCCATGTTTTATACAGTTATACTCTCAAAGACGTCCTTACCTGTAACAAGGTAAGACAACAAAACCTTTCCAATTTAATTTCCCAGTTGAGATATTCTGAATTGCCTTAGGGTGGCAGATGAACCATTTATTCTTAAGAACACTGGAAAAACCAAATTTGACTTTTAAAGAAAATTTGTGTTCAAGCCACCTACCTATTTTTTTTTATTTTTTTTTTTTTGCTAGTGGATCCTTCCTCTATTTTTTTGTTTTTCTGGTTGCTTTTGTATTGTTTTCTACAATCTTTTTTTGCAGTCTGGAAATCCTACTTGAAGTTCTTTCAGACTTTAGTAATTTCTGTGGTTGTCCAGATCTAATAAATTTCTTTTAAGATCATTTTGGCATTGGAATTAGATTTTAACCTTGTTCTTTCTCTAAGGTATTATAGGGTCTCTTGGGAAGGGGAAGATAAAGAGAGAGTGTGTAAAAGAATTTCCATCCAAACAGTCAGTGTTACAGCCAAAATCTCTTGATAAATTCCCTCTTTTTCCTCTGTTTTTTTTCTTCCACTAACAAGCTGAAAATAGTGGCAATTCATCACACTTAAGAACAAAAGCAATAATATGTCCTGTTCTTTTCTGTTTCTCTATCAACTTCTATCAGATCAGGTCTCCTAGGATCCTTCCCACCAAAGATTATGCACTTATGCACTCTTCTTCTACAGAGAAGTATGTTTAAATCAGGCAGCTGAGAATTATGTCTCTGATCTCAGACCAAGCATATGTGCCTAATTTTCTTGTTAACTCAAACCAACCATTGCTTTGGATTCTTTTGAAGGATCCGTATACCCCCTTTATTGTTTCAACAAATCACCTAGTTATTTTGTGATTTGTATCAAATAATATAATCAATATCTTACTTGATATTCATGTTCTTGCTAGCAATTTATATTGACCGTGTGCTGATAATTTTGACAACTTATTTCAGAGAATATGAAAAACCTACTTAGGTCTTACTGGTCTTCAGTTTAAAGGAGATGGATTGGTCTCCAAACTCCCGTGCCCAATATTCTTCTTCTTTATCTCTGTTTACAAAGTCATTATTTAGCTTCCCAGAAGTCATGAACTCATGCATGATCTGCCTTAGTATCTATATCCCCAGGTGCATACCTTCTAACTTCCATATAAATTTTGAGCTCTATTCAAATTATAATGATGCTTTACAACCTTCTGTCTTTTTAAGAGTACATTATTTAGTCTTTACTCACCCTGCAAAGGACTCAGATTTTCTTCTGAGTTTCTTGTCTTAGCAGAGCTTTTCAGTTGTGCATTATGGCTATGCTTGATAGCTTATGTCTTTTACTGCTTCCATCAATATCTGAAAGAACTTTACCACTCAGACCAAGATTAATGTAATTACCTTTGTTTATATCTGAATTTAGAAGAATTAGAAAAATAATTCAAAACCATATGATTGTAATCATTCTAACACCAAAACCAGTGGACTTTCACTGAGCCTGTGTTTTATGTTCATATCTGTAGGGCACAGGCTGTTTTCTCCTTGAAGTGACAAAGGTGAATTCCTTTAAACTGTGCTCATTTCAAGTTTCCTATCCACAGGCTCCTGAATGCTTTCAAAGAGAATGACTTCTAAAGGTAATAGAGGTTCCACAGGCTGAACAATAGCTCAAATCTGTTTTGACATGAGTGAAGGGATTATGGTCTCAGCAAGCTTTTCCTTCTAATTCACTAGCTTGACCCTTCCCAGCTTCAAGTTTCTATTTGACCTTCGATGACAAGGCTCACTGGTTTGGGAGAGGCATCACCTGCTCTGGATTGATATGTGCACAATGACACTCATAAACATAATGTGGAAGAAGGCATAACATTCATTGCTTTTTTCAGCACCCTCTATTTTCCTGTTTCGGGCACCAGTTCCTTCTATTGGTCCTCAAAAGAAGGAAAGTACATTTATCCCCCTGAAACAGTCTATACATTGCATTATCTAGTTTACCAAACTGACTGCAGAAGTTTGGCCTTATGTAACAAAGACCTTGACAGAAAAGGTCACAGGCTCCAACTGAAGTAAGTAAGGGATTTTAATACATGGCAAAAAATTCTGGAGAGAAGACTGCAGGCATGAACACGCCTTCTCTGGAAATTATTACAACAGATAAAATTTCTTGGTGCTGTCTTTTAATGTGTCATCTATGTCTGTGTCTTATTAATGTCCCATTCTTACTAAGTTTCCAGTAACATAAAATAACAAGACATTGCATACATCTATACTATTCCCTCTACACAAAGGCACAGATACTAGCATATTTCATCTTAATATAGTCAAGACATCCAAGAAGTAGCAAAATCTTTTCTAAGTAGCACACATAGTTACTAGAAATCAGTTTCTACTTCTACCCAGCTCTTTGCAATATCACTCATGCCAGTTAGCACAGGAGATACTATACAAATTAAGGACAATCAAGCAAGCGAGACTCCAGTGTTTACTAAGAGTCTTACAGGCACAAGTGAGTTGCAGCCTGAACAGGAGCCTTCCACATTTTCTGGTTCTGCCATGAGAAATGACCATAAAATAAACTTTAAAGATGCACAGAGGGACATAGAAACGCTAACCAGATATTTCTTAATTCTGGCCCTGTATTGAAGCTCCTAATTCTTGCTATTAAGCCACCTTTGTGAAATTCACAATAAATTTATTAGCTGTGTAATTTTTATTTTTATGCTTTTCAATTATAATCCTACATTGTACCCTCAGTGTAATATCTCCTAGAAAAGTGGTCTTAGTCAGCACTGTTTACTATCATATGTGCAAAGTGTCACAACAAATGCCTCATTGGAAAGCGGTAACAAACATCTAGTCGTTTTAATGGAAGCCTGGCTGCCAAATATGAGCTCTTGAGTAAGAGATGTTTCCTTCATTGACCCTTTCTGGGCATCCCTTACCCTCCTGGTGTCTAAGTTCACATGCAGTTATTAGAGTTGCCTAAAAATTTTCAAACAGAAAATATGGCTGCACTTCTAGTTTCATTTCAAAACATAATAAAATGTAAAACTTTGGCTTCTTCTGTGAAGTGAAAAATCTACTGCTCATCAGCTCTGATTACTGGAATGGCTCTCCAAATATCCCTAGAGGAGGTGTGAGTGGGTGATGCATGTCTTATGCTTTTTCTCATTTTTCCACACAAAAGGAATAAAAAACTCTTTCCCCTGAGGAATTTTTGATCACCAGACTTTATAGAAGTGTCATTCTTTGAAAGAAAACTGTATTTTCTCTTTGCTGAACTCAGCTACTAATAATGCATAAATAAAGTATTTTTATGAAATAAGCAGTCTCACTGCTGTGTTATCTATACTGAAGAAGGAATTATCAGATTTGGGTTGGAAAGGATCTTAAAGATAATCTGGCTCCAGTCTCCTGCCATGAGCAGGGGCACCTTTCACTAGACCAGGCTGCTCAAAGCTCCATCCAACCTGGCCTTGAACACTTCCAGGAATGAGGCATCCACAGCTTCTCTGGGCAATCTTCCAGCATCTCAGCACTTTCACAGTAAAAAATTTCTTTTTAATATCTAATCTAAACATACCCTCTTTCAGTTTAAAACAATTTTTCCTTGTCCTGCCACTACTTAAGCCCCTCTCAAGCTCTTGTAGGCCTCCCTGGAGTTTTCTCCAGGCTAAACCATCCTGTTTAAAATTCTCTCAGCCTGTTATCATAGGAGAGCTGCTTCATGTCTCCGATCATCTTGGTGGCTCTACTCTGGACTTGCTTCAGCAGGTCCACTTTATTATGTCGGGTGGTCCAGGTGGGGTCTTGTGAAGGTGGTGTAGAAGTGGAGAACCATGACCCTCAACCTGCTGGTAATCTAGGATATGGTTGGCATATATTGTACTTATTTCCAAAAAAGTTAATAAATTCCACGTAATTTTCCACTGGATCCCAAAGGTTTGCCATATATGTAGGTCAGAATTTAGTCTGCCTCCATTGACAAACAATTTAAGAGAATGTTTGAGGAAATGTCTTGAGCTGTTACACAATGAGGCTGCAAGCAAGAAGTAGGAAAGAGAAGGCATGTGGACTATATTTGCAATAGAAATGAGACCTTTTCAGGAACAGCCTCTGTCAATGATGCCTCCAGCACAGAACAGTCTTTTCTATGAGATTATAACCTTCTGTTTCATAAAACAAATCACTTGATCAGATTGCAAACTAGCTTACACAGATCCTGACACAGAACATGTTCCACAGGCTTTAGTGACTGTTTGGAGTCTAGTAAAACACGCCTTCCATGTTCTGCCATTATCTGTTGTTATCTTCTTTTTAAGAAACAGCCTGCCCCCACACTCCCTCTTCCAAACCTTTCCAATAAGGAAAATGTGTGCTGAGTATAATTAAGAACAGGAGCCAGTTTCCCCAAGAGATTATCCAGTCTCCAGCTCTGGAGGCTCCTAATACCCAACTGGGCAAAAACCTAAGGACTCTGATCAGAGTTGTATGTTGAACCTGTTTTGAGCATGAGGTTGGACTAAAGGACTTCACAAGAGCTCTTTTGTGGGATATTTTCACAGTCTACCCTTGGCAAAAGTCCTGGATAACAGCATCTGCTGTGAGTAAGAACATGTAACTATTTTATGCATGTGTTGGGCTGAGTATGCCAAACTAGAGAAAATTTGCCCACAACAAATTGAAAGACAGCTATTATCTCCCAAATGATCATGTAAAAGGGAAAGACATAAATCATCTGGAAAGGAGTCTGGAAAGGAACTACAGAGGGACATTTTGAAATTAAGCAGGAGTCAGCATAAAAAAAAGCGTGAAAGGAGCATGAGAAGTTTTAATATGTGAGTAGAGACCTTGGAGAAGACATATTAAGAGTAAAAATCTGATTTGACCCTGCTAGAAGTCATTGCACTGGCATCACACTTCTGCCATGGCCAGAGAGAGCAGTCTGGTTGGATGCCATGAGCTGTTTCTCTCTGATCAGAGGTACCAGCATGGATAACTGCAAGCAGAGCCCCACAGCTTGCAGGATGCATGTGAGATCATGGGAGTCACCTCATGAGACTCAGGGAGTACCAAGGGGTTCCACAAGGTGAGAGCACACACAACTCATGAAGGATGAGCGTACAAACAGGGGAGTCTGTAGTCCCAGGCAGGGCAGGGGGTTACTTGTGATGCACAAGAGCTGTTAGGGGGTGGGGTGTGTTTGTACCACTGTGTGTCTGTTTGGCTTAGAACTGCTTAGGATTTGTTATAGAGACATATTTAGGATTTTGTATGGATTTATTAATATTTTTGCTTTATCTGCTGTATTAGCAACATTCATCCTGCATGTATAGATCATTGATTGCTGGTTAATTATGTGTCATTAAGAAACTAATAAACCATTTCAGACCTGCTCTTGGTTTAAACAATGCAAAATGAATAGTCTGTCTCATTCCAACATAAATGGCTCTGTGATTTTATCCTGTGATAACATTTTAATTTTCAAAATGTGCTTGGAATTTCTTTGGTAAGGCAGCAGTTAGCACAGGCCAAATTCATGTCCAAAAATATGTGTGTGAACTCGTCAGTATAGAAGTAGGTAGTGACTTGCTCATCAGTATAGAAGTAGGTAGTGACATGTTTTATGCCCTGGTACCAATATCCACATTTCAAGGATACCAGAATTTCCAGACCTAGATCCAGTATGCACTTAAAAGTGCTGTACTCAGGGGTGAGTTTCAGGTTTTGTTTGTTTTTTTTTTACAGGGTTGTTTATTTGTTTGTTTGTTTGCTAGGGTTTTTTTTGGTGGGGTTGGGTTTTTTGTTGGTTTTTTTGTTTGTTTGTTTTTGGGGTTTTTTTGTGAGCATGAACCAGCTGCAACTGTCAATTATGAGGAATAATCTGACCTCCTAAATCTTCCAGGATATTTCACCCAGTTTGCTTAGACAGTGCTTAGATTGTAAAATCTTTTATCTGTTTTGGAATAGCTGAAAAGGCACAAGGATATAAGGCAGAATTGCAGCCTCACAGGACTCAACCCTTTCTTAAAAATTCTTAGAAGCAAGCCTACCATTATTCCTTAAGGAATCTTGCTGCTGTGTTTCTCCATCATGTTTTTAAGACACAATCCAACCTTTAGTATAAAGTCAAATTGAGTTTTTGCTTTTATCCCCTCATGAGCATACGCATGTCTTTTGGTTGTAAGAGCAGATACACCAGATATATTCTTGAGCTGAAAGTGCCCAGTCTTGCATAACCACTGATCTGCTCATTTGTCTTTACATAGGAAAAAGAGAAGTGTTATGTTAAAATCTGAATTCACAAAGCTCAAGCTCCAGATCACATTGCTTTTCAAACATCATTACACTTCTCATCTTTATATAGACTGCAGGAGGCTATATTTTAGACCTGTCAACAGAGCCAAGAATCATAGCCAACACAAGAAAAGGTTTAAATTCCTGGCAGCACTGGATGTTGCTGGAGCCAAAAGATTAATGGAGAAATGAGATTATTAAGTAATGGACTTTTTGGAAAATAGAGATGAAAGTTTGGGTCAGGATAAAGATACAAAACTAAAATGAAACAAGCATCTAGGAAAGAAATTGCCTTGTTCAGTATAAGGGGGACAGATCTTTAAACAGATAGGGTCTCCATAAGCCCTTCCTTATAGCTAGTTTTTCTACCTTTCTTTCTTGAGAAATTTTTCTCTTTCTTCTCTTTGACCTTTTGCTCTCTTACAGAACCATATAAGTAAATGCTCAGAGTTACAGCTAATCCCCACTGAAAAGGTGTAATGTCTCCAAGAGAACAAGTCAATGAAAAAGAGAAGATTAGCTGAAGCAGAAACATGGCTATTATTTTAGAATCACTGGAATATTTTATCAGCTAGAACAACAGTAAAGGAGATAACATGACAAGATCTAGTACTTAAGAAATTGTATGTACTGGAAGAAAAAAAAATCAGTCTTTCACCAGGGACTATGGGAATAAATAGTAAATATGGAAAGCCAAACTATAGGTCTGTACAGAATTAACTCCCACATCTTTAACTCACCAAGACTCGGGACAGCCTCTGGACAGTATTACTGGAAAGTAAAGAACATAAAATGGACTGATAAGCAAAAATAAAGTAGAAAATAAGGACAAAACTCTAGACTATTGTTTAGTACTTGCTTCAGGATTCTGAGCAATGCTTTGCAACATCAGTGCAACCAGGATGTAATAAAAGTCATGCAAGATAAGCAGAAGAATCTGTTTCTGTATCGTAGTTCACACGTATAAAAATCCAAATGGTTGTAACCTTGTCATTTGCATCTGAAAAAGAGAATTAAACCCCAAAACAAGATATGTGAAAAATTCAAGAACTGTTTCCTTCTGAAAATTGGTT
Organism: Petroica traversi; assembly: GCA_025920805.1. NCBI lineage: Eukaryota > Metazoa > Chordata > Aves > Passeriformes > Petroicidae > Petroica > Petroica traversi. The sequence goes on along the minus strand of JAHLSL010000006.1, from coordinate 21,586,723 downwards.
TGAGCTAACCTTTATTTTTCCTGCCCCAAAAGGGTTTACTTTATAGATTCAATCACTGAAATTTCCTCTTTTTTCTTCTAAAATATCTTTATAATTCTGAATATAGATGCTTTTAGTTCCAGCAGATATTCCTCTAATAAGCTTCAGTGGGGATAGCTTATGTGTCCTTGGTGGGACATAGTTATCTGGTTACATTTCTAAAATTTATTTTTTTTAAATGACAGGTTGCCTACCTATGCTGATAGATCAGTAAAAATCTTTCCCTCTTTCTTTTATCAGCTTGCCCATCAAAACTGAATAAATGTTCCTGGAATTAAAACCTTCAGGGAAACAGTTCTTGTGGTGAATGGACCATAAAATCTCATTCTGCTGCTGGGACTAAAAAATATCGGAATTTTTCTTTTAAAAATGTGCCAGAAGAAATTTCATCAAGAAAGCACAGTTTCCATTTTAACAATATCATTTTGCAAAGACAACTGCTGAGAGGGAAAAATCCAGACTATTTCCTTATAGACTCAATTTATTAATGTAGAATGCTATTAACAGCTATTTCACTGCATCAGAAAAATCCATAGAGATCTTGTAGAATGCATGGATATCATCACATCTGATTGCTCTACAAGAAAAAAAAGTCTTTAGTAGTGTTTTGTTGAACTCCTCCCAAAATTGTGGAGTGTCCAGAGAGTAATTTAAAAGTTAATGTATTGTTTCCATTTTTACATTCCTGTAGTAGTATTTTTTAATAACAAGGAATGACCAATTTCGATTTCATCATCTAAATAGAGCAAAGACAGCAGTTGTGGTTGTGCTAAAGTATTAGTCAGTCAAAAGTCTTTTATTTCTACAGGATTCTGTTTATGTATAAAACATCTAATCATGAAAAAAGAATTCTGTATCTGGCTCTGCAAGACTGATTGATTTATGTACCACTAAAAATAGGGGAAAGGCTCTAGCTGCTTTATATGTGTAGGAACATCACTCATTTCAATCACTGCATTGTCACCTTTAAAGACAAGTTTGTTATCCTTTCACTTTTATTGTTAAAATTACTGTCATCGAGGGAAAAAAAGCATTTTATAGAGACTGCTCTCTAGAATGAGTAACTAGTCTGAAGTTCACCTTTAGACTAAATTTTTTTATGCTTTCTGCATGGATAATTTAGCATTCCTGTTATACATTATATCATAGCTTTTGGCACTGACAGCTCAAAAATATGTATCCAAAAGAAGTTGGATATGACTTGAATGCAACTTATATACTCCTCTTTTCATTCCTCACTCAATTTTTAAGACCATAAGAATAGAGAAATTACCCTAAGTAATGGCAAGCTCTTAGAACAAATGCATGTAACAAACGTAAACATCACAACATGTGCCATAATCTTTTATAATATTATACATAAACTGCTTCACTTCTAACTACAGGCAGTAGTCAGAGGTGTGTATTGACAATGCAAGGTCAAATTAATTGGTTTTGTTTTCCTTTCCTAATTTCAAAGAAAAAAAATTGGACTTATCATCAATATTTCCAGGTAAGGAATATATTATTTAATAGTGTTTTCTCTGTATGATCTGTACTGTCCATAAAGATTTTATATCTAGCTATGTATTTTGTCTGTCTGCCTTCAATAACAGCAAATGAAGTTGGTTTACATGATTCAAATAATAATAAATGATTAACATGGATCAAATCCTGAATATCCCTGTAAAAATGATCTGTAAGCACCTATGCAACTCTCCACAGGTTGAGATTTTCAGTCAGAATTCCAATTACAGACATCTCTTTAGGGATCTGAAAGTAAAGGAATTAATTTTTATTTATATCTGCTCCTTTCTTTCCTTGGCAAGCATTCTCATTGACAGAAGACAGCTCCTTCTTAAGGCAAATTAAGTAACAGCAGCTGGCAATGTATGATTCACACAATCTGGGGTCTTGCAGTGGTTCAGAGAGGTTTCTTCTGCAGGAACAGAATGATGCTTCTGGGTAGAGGGTGTATTGGCACAGGGTCTTTATCAAGCCTTAGGCCCATCACTGTTGGCACACAATATTATCATATTAAATAATAAACACAGTAGCCTTCCCGTCTTTATCTCTTCAATAGCCTGTCAAATACTACTGATGGTCTTTTAAGAACAGAACACATCAAAAATACTCAAAGGATATAAATAGTAATAAAATTATTGAAGAAATAAAAAAATTTAGAAGGTTTCATGTATAAAAATAAAGACTGCACATTTGATGCAAAGGATTGATAAATTATTACCAATTATTAAGAAGATAAATTCCCCATTGCTGGGATTTGTAAAAGGGAGGCTGTTGTAAACAACTGTTGTTCTATGGCATATCAGACTTAAATAAGGATATTTTATCAAGAAATAAGGAAAAAGTGCTTTTCATTGAATTTTACTGTCAGTGTCATTTTTGCACATACGATATTTTCTTCATAAACTGCAGAATGTAAGTCATTTTATATTATATATTGTTCTAAAGAGACAACTATTTTTCCACATCTGTAGCTGACTGGGAAGGCCAGAAACTGCTGAAGTAACTTCAGGAATATTTTTCTGAAGATGCATTTTGGAGTGCTTCCTTGAAATGATTTTTTAAAAATTAGATTCTAACATGAATCCTGTAAAATGCACGGTATCTAAAGATAAAGGTCAAAGTACAGATGTCAAAAAGCTTCCCTTGACTCTAAGTTCCTTATCTGAAGTTCAGTGGATTTTGAGTTAGGCACATGTGCCTTGAAAACCTTTGCTTTTATATTCACTTTATTCACAAGAGAATAGGAAGGAATTTCTCTATAAAGGATTGAAATGGCCTAATGGGAAATGACAAATATACATTAATAAATTAGAATGACAGTGTTCAAGTAGTGGTGCTCTAATAATACAACTAAGGCAAAATTTATGGGCAAATCATCACCCCATTGACAATAGCATTTCTTCTCATGCATGGAACATCTGTTTATTCACAATTCATGATCACAAAAACCTACATGAACAATTCAAATAGGAGTGAATTAAAAGAGGGTTGTCAAACACACAAATAATGTCCTAATGCTGGGAAACAGCAGACTGGTCACATTTATTGTGGAAGCTGAGGGAGAAGCTCTGTGAATTATTTGCTGAACTTTGTTTCTGGGGAGCAGTGAATCAGCTTGTCAAAGAGGAGTTCCTTAACACCTAGTTTATGACTTAGGTCAAGCTCTTAAGTCAAAACTCCTCGTTTCCCTGAGAGAAGAAGGATGGTAAATTTCAGATAGCATAGAATTTCTATAAATCAAGAGATCTTTGCATTTATTCAGAGGTATTGACCAAGAAGATGGAAAGTTAGGCTATAATTATGCCCAGTGCCAGCACCTTGCCAGAGATCCAACCTTTGGTGTGAGTAACAGGCAGAAATCCAAATTTATCCATGTGAACTTGAACAATTTAAAAGTAATAGGGCGTTTGGGGCTACCTGACCAGTTGCCAAATCAAATTCAAGTCTACTCCATACCCTTTAGCCCTTTTTGTCACTTTTTCACTGTCCAAATGAACGATTGTTCCCTGTTATTTTACTTGTACTAACATTAGCTTCATTTTAAAAATCACTAAATAAATGTTTCCACTCAATAAGTGCCTGAATTTTTAATCATTTTGTGAAAACTGAGTTGCAAATCCAACTTCATTTTCTTGTATCCAAAAGTTAATTTTATGCCTTCTTATTTGACACATGAATCTTTGCAGCTGGTCTACTCTTCTGCATTCTAACCAGGGGGATCACAAAGGGTTATACATGAAAAAAATGTTTCTTAAAAGTAAGAGAGAAAGATCTTTTTATTTTCCTGTTCAGCAAAATTATGGTTTGATATCAACATGAAAAAAGCAAGAGTTCTTTTAAGGAAACACGTACAACTATTTGCTGACATTTTGTCAGGCACATAATAAATGTTATCTTGAGGAAACGAGAAGAAATCTACAAACATTTCAAGAGAGAGCACTGTAAGAACAAAAGCCAACAACAGACTAGCAAAACCCCTAGTTTTCATGATGGAAAACATACTGTACAGAAGTGAAAGGATGGCTGTCAATATCCTTATAGCTGAAGGGTCACTTTGCAATTACTAGCATCACTTATCTTCCTTTTGTCTGAAGCTGTCGGCAGAAGATAAATGCTTACATCCACCCTAATCACAACATGAGTTTTATCCTGTGACGGCATGCTTGCCAAAAACAATTATTTAAGTCTTACCTAGGTAAAGACACTGAAAAAAAAATGACTTGGTTTAACTTCTAGGTGACTTAAAAAACAATAGACCCTTAAATAGAACCAGTAATTTAGGACCAGAATGTATGTCATTTTGTTTAATTTATTCCTATTTCCAGTCTAAGGGAAACTGAATCATCCCTCTGAATGAAGTTAGGAAAACATACAAGCTACGAGTCCTAGTTCTATTCCCATGCCACTGAGTGGCAAAGTTTCAGTCAGGTGTAATAAGAATATGAGTTCTAAATGTAAGTTCCATTTTCTAATTCAAAGCGATAGATCTCTTTTGTGTCATGAAGACAAATGACAATATTTGAAACAAGAAGGGAATGTATCACTGGCTTTTGTAAAATATGTTCTCAGACTTCAATCCAATCTCAAACTGCAATCCAAGATAGATCATTAGGTATGGCATCTAGGAATATTCCATGCACCTCGACAAATTAATTGATTTTTTCTTTTTTTATTTCATGGTGTGAGTCCAGAATAAATGCCACCATGCTTTTTAATGTGCTATGCTATCTTCAAAATTATGAGAACTTAGATGGCCTGTGTGAAGCCTCAGGCTGATATGTCTGAATGATTTCTTTTGGTGGAACTGGCAGGTACCTTTTCCTCATGATATGCTGAATGTTTTCCAAAAACCTCTTGGAAGTCCTCAGAATGCAAGGCCCTTCTGCTGTACACAGCATTCACAACTTAGTTATGTAGTTATCCTACTTCACCACCTACAACAGATCAGGAGATATGATTCATTCTCTCCTTCCCATCAGCACATGATGCCCAGCCACTTTCTGGAAAGCAGAGCATCTCTATGAGTAGTATTTGTTTTGGAAGACAAACACCTTCATAAGGAATTCCTGCCCCCCACCTCCCCTTCCTCCTTCCCTTAGCTTTTATTGCTGAACATGATCTCATAAGATATGGACTAACCCTTTGGTCAGTTTAGGTCAACTATCCTGGCTACAGTCCCTCCCAATATTTGCCCACCATCAGCATACTAGTCTTTTGGGTGTGGCTGGTGTTGGACAGTATGGATTTTCCTCATAGCGAACCAAAGTGCAGAAAAGACAATGACATCTAAAAAGTTTCATTAAATTTTAAAGAATTCAGAAGAACAAGATTGTATATGCTCACCAAATTAAAATACAGTCGAATCTTATGAGGGCTTGGCAGTGTGGTTGTTACTAAAGGAAATTCCAATAAATTTGCTGGAAACAACAGTTTTCTCTGTAGCAGCATTTCAGTTTAAAAACATTCCCCTTTGTTTCTCTAAAACAGTTGAAATTATCCAGTACCAATTAAGACTGTACCTCATATTGCAGTATAATTCCTTTTAAAGGGTGTTATCTTGATGGTCCATGTTACAGTGAATTGCTGTTGTGAAAAAAGATTTTCCTGGCTAGACCTACATTTCCAAGGCCTGTTTTAATTACCAACTTAATAAGAAAACTTTTAGTATACTATATGTCCCTTTCCATTCTGAGAACTCTACTATTGAGATTTAGAGGGGTCTTTCCTAGACTTCAATTTAAATACCTGTAATAAGTATAGGAACAATTTTATAGGAACAATTCAAAGCATGTTTCACCCATCTGACAAGGTATTTAAATTTCAGACTGTATATTAGTTCACAAAGTAAGCTTATTTGCTCTTTTGGGGCTCAGAAGAAAATAATTGCTTCACTTAAGTTTTCATTTTAAATCGTGGTGGAGGATTTCTTCTTTATTGTGAATGGCATGAAAAATCCCCAAATCTACCATAAAAGTTACAGCTTTACTCAGAAAGCTTTCTATTGAGGAAGTCCTATGCAGTATTCAAACTGCTGTTTTCTCATCTACTTTTTCTATGGTCACAAAAAGTAAAAATATATTAAAATATGTTGTATGGGAAAGCAGTTATACATTCTCCGTTTGGCTTATTTTGCTTTTCTGTCCATTTACTGTAGGATTCAAGAGTGCATTTGTTTCTAATTTTTTGTCAAAAGAAGACACAGAAAGATGTGGAAACCATCAGGACTGCAAAGGTGTTGAAAAATACGTCTGTGTGAAAGAGTAGATGTATGAGAAAAGTCTTGGGTTTGTTTGTTTGTTTCAAACACCCACCCCATCTCTCCAGCCCCATTTTCAATTTACAAAGTCATAGGTTTTGCTTTTAAATCTTAAAAAAGTTGAGTTTCATACTTTATTTCAGTCAGGAGCAAAATTTAGTAATGAAGTCAGGTATCTCAGATGTGATCACAATTATTCATAAACAACTGAGAGTGGGATCTGATTATCAGAGAAATCAGATTTTGTTTTGGTTCGTTTTTTTTTCTCGTCTTGTTTCTGTTTCTGGTTGTGGAAGTTCTTCACTGCCCTGACTCCACTGAGAGGAAGAAAGGGACTTGTAGATGTCATAAAGCTCCTAATGTGGACAAGTTTACAGCTATGGGAGAAGCTCTGTGGCAGGTGGAAAGGACAAAATCCACTCATTTTGTAACTGAATCTTTCAGGGCATAACCTGACACAAATGCATCCAAATCAGTGTCTGAGTTAAAGATGGTTGCCTCCAAAACAGCTTTTCGAACATATCCAGAAATTAAATGGGCCCATTTAAGGTCCTCAGAAAATCTCATTAGAGGGGAAACCATCTGCTGTTTGGGAAATGTAATTTCCTCCAGGTTTTTTTCTATACCCTTGCTGACTGCTGGAGACTGATAAGTCTGGATCAGTGCACAGAATGCAGGGAAACTAAAGCAGACATGGAACTGTATCTAACTTTTCAGCAAGGCAAGTCATGGCCCTTCTCCAGCCATGCTTTATCACAAGCTATATCTAATTTCCTGCTCACCTTGAAGAAGGTTTAGGATGTTAGATTTTCCTCCTTTCCTCAGAGTGTGTATAGTTCAGATTAGCTATTATAGCTATAATAGATTGCTATTTCTATCTAAAGTGCCAAGGAAGGGTAGTCAGGGTTTTTTCAAACATAATATGAACCTTCAGATCCTGGTGATGTGAAGAGAGGTAAGACTTCACTTTTAAAAAATTTTACATGTCTAGTAAAAACAGTATTTTATCAATGAGTTATTATAAATTTAGCTCTTCCATTTTATAAGGAAGAAATAACACAGATGTTTCAAACAATAAAAATATAGATTCTTTGGTCTTCTGGTGCTCATGGGCTCTTTTCTCGCAAGGATGAATCAGTAACCCTCCGATATTGGCTCTAGATAACACTCAAACCCAAGAACTATAAATACTGTATTTCATAATCTGTCTTTCTGGAGTTAGCCACAGCTGAAGTAAGCTGATGCTTGTTCTTTTGAAGACTGAAGAAGATGAGCAACACATTAGCATGTAAGACATGCTGTACTTGGAGCTGTCACTTAGAAATCTGGCATAATGCTAATATGGATGCTGCTTTACATTGTCTAGCACTACTTATATTTGAGAATGGAAGCACTATCATCTCCATCAGTCCCAAAGTCACTTCTTTGGAAAAGAATTGTTTGTTGATTGGTTTTAGCTGAAAGATTATCGAATATAACAGGTAATTTCTCAAGAAATAGTGTCTGTGTCTGCATTAGAAAGAATTAAAAAAATAGAAACAAAAATTACCAATCCAGTTGATAAGTATGCATACAGAAACAGTGAAGATTGATTGTACTAAAGAAAAGAAAATGCATTGTATTTTGAAAATCCATTGTTGTCTGGTATACTTATAATGGCACTAAACATTTCTGCTAAAAACAGATACCTGAAAACAAATCAAGTGTCCTGGAAAATTCAGAGTAGTGAAAACTCTGCTGTTAGTATGCTCAACTCCTTAATGTGCAACAATGTGCATAAAAATGTCCCACTGTACCTTATCTCACATATGAAGCAACCTTGCCAGCTTGCTGACAGAGTGAAAAAAAGAGAATCTTTGTTTCCAATTTCAAGCACATTGATCTACTATGAACAGACTAAAAGTGTGAAGAAAATAAGTTGGTTAAGAAACAATTATTGTGCTCTTCTTTTGTAATAGGCAGAATAACCTTTACAGCATCCTATGATTCATTAGTGAATATGTCAAGAAGCTGTAAATAACACTTGAAGCTTGAGCTTTTTTTTCTCTTAATTAAACTAACAGTGAAACTCTTATCTCTTGAGGCATATGCTGCTGCCCTGAATATTTTAAGCAATATTTCATTCCTTGCAGTTGTTTTCACTTTAAACATGAAGGTGAATTAAACAAGTAATAATATTCTGTTCAAACTCAAAATTACCAGATAAAACATCTTTAATATAACTAATTTGCTTGGCCTACACCCAAGGATCAGGCCTTTCTGATTTTTATAGAACATAGGTTATTTTATATTAATGTATAAACATAGTCCCATCTACAGCGGTTTAGTAGCTCTATTTAGGCAGCAAAATGAACTCTTTGCCCTTTTTTAAAATAATAATGCTGAAGTTAAATTTTGATCTAAATTTCAGCATCTCTTTTCCCCTAAAGAGAGATTTATATGACCCTTAATGATTTAAGAGTAATTCTATTAATGTGACTAATCGTAAATTGTACAAACACAATCATTGTCATGCAGGATTACTCCTTCCATTCCTTCATTTATTTACACCTTCCAGTCTCAATTCCAGTATGTTCTCCATCGTTTATGGACCAAGTATTTGAAAATTCCAGTATTCCAATATTTAGTCTATGCACAAGGTGGGAAGGAAAGCTAACTAAATTAATCTCTCATCTCCTTACAAACACAGAATTACCTGGATTACTTATTCTTTTCTTTTAACAGGCTTGAAAATTCCAACCAGAGCACTCTGAGTACAATCAAAAGCCTGTTTGAGGAAATTGGAAGACATCAAATGCACATCAAGACTTTGGATCAAGTTCTTGTTATGTGGTAATCTTTGATTGTTCTCAGTAAAAAAACTCTGTTTTGACTATCCCCAAACTTTAAAGTTCAACCAGTGAGTACTCTGCTAAAGGAAACAGATCATCACAATCCTTAACGTGCCCCATCTGTACAGAGATAACTTCATTTTTGCCATGAGAAAGTAAGGAGCTACTTTAAATCTCATCACTTCCCTACAATGGCAACTGCCTGATCCATGATAGTCAAGAAACATCCATATCAGTGAAAAATAGTCATTTAGGGTCAGATTTTACTGAACTCTGCTTAAAGATATGGCTTTCTTATCCCCTCAACCAGAAAGTAAAAATACTATTTCTTTGTCCAAATATGCCCTCATTTAATCATAACAGTAATAAGACATTTACCTAAAGAAAAGAAAAGAATACGCCAAAGAAAGCAACAATCTCTTCAACTTTGCCTTTCTTTCCCATATCTATCATGTGTTAACTACCCATTTTATCGTGGAAAGACCACAGAATGTAAGAGAAGTTTAAAAATACTTGGTCTGAGTTCAGACAAACAGCTACCATGAATGCATAACAATAGATTCAAAGGGAAAGCCAAAACAGTAAAATAATTAAAAGACATTGAAGACTCTTTAATGTGAAAATTCTGAAATATTTTTAAATTTTACATAAAGCAAGGGGAAGAATTTAATTACAAGCATTATTAAAATATTTTTGAAGACTGTGAGGCACTGGACCAGGTTGCCCAGAGATGCTGTGGATGCCCCATCCCTAGCAATGTTCAAGGGAAAGTTGAATGGGGCTTTGAGCAACCTGTCTAGTGTAAGGTGTCCCTGCTCATGGCAAAGGGATTGATCTTTAAGGTCCCTTTCAACCAAAGCAGTTCTATGATTCCATGAAGAAAAATAACTCTACTGCAACCAAACCCATGACTGTTAGGTATGAACAACTAAGGCAAAAGGCAACCCGGAAAGCACAGCCTCATTTACATAAATATAAAAGGTGTTGCTGGAGTGTCCCACGTTACAAACAAACTTTAGAAACCCAGGATCAATATCAAGAAACATCCTGAAATAACCACTACCCAATCTCAGAAAAAAGGTTCCTGTTCACCAGTAAGCTCCTAGATTTTTCTAACTTATTTATCAAAAGGCTGCCATTTAAAACCTTATTTACATACTACAAGAGCAGACTGAAAAGTAATCTTAATAAGACTGACTTTTCCTGGTTTCTATATCCATATAGAAGAAGTGTAAGAAAGTTGAATCTGAAATATTTTCAGTTTAAACCCCACTGTCACTTGATCCACCATCGGTATTTGTCATCACTAGATCTGCACAAACTTTATGGGCATCAGTACCAAAAACTGTAACACAAATTTGTTTTATAATTACACTGGTACAATATAATTTTATTTATACTCTGATTTTTAGTGACAAATGAACCCTATTATTTGTATTTTGTCATTTTCATGGAACATTCAATTTATCTATTTTACATGTAAAATTTTATTTAGGTTTTGAATCTCTGTAATTCATTAACCTTGTGCATCTTGTCTCTCAGATGCCACTCATTGAAACTCTGTCTCCATTTTTCCTATTTTTAATACTGACATCAGTGAATAATAGCAGTGAAAAAAGCCACGAGTGAATTTGCATCTCTTTCAATCTATATATAGAATGTGAGATGTGATACGTACATTGCTGTCCCAGAGATGGGATCTGTGACACATTCCCTGCGGTCATTAGCCTTCTTGTGACAGCTGTTAAACAGTGGTAAGTTTTTGGAGCAACAGAACAGCTTTGGATGCTTCTGAAACCCTGGTTATCCTGCAATAATCAACCATTCATCCTTTGCTGATGATACTGACCCCCTGCCTGGTAAAGATGCAGCTCGTTGTTTTTTGGGAAATGTTTAAGCTCCTCTTTAGCATTGAACCACTGTCTCATGCTGTTCCTCTTCCTGCCTGGCTGATCTTGGGTCCAGGATAATTGGTGGAGAGGTCACAGACTTGCAGATGAAAATAAAATGTCCACCTCTATGGTCCTAGATAAGCACTATTTGATGGCAAAGGAGTTACTGAGCTGATGTATTACATGGGATACCTAAACAGGTTTTGCCCTTACTGTATCATTTGAATACGGCAGCCTGTACAGCAAAGGAGGGGAAGAATGAGCTATAAAACATTTAAAGAACTTTCACTTGATGAAAGAAGGAGTGTATCTGGCAATGACCATATTTTGCCTCTTGACATCTACATTTATCAAGGACAAGACAAGATATAGAACAAGGATGCAAAAGAAAATGAAGCAAGTGAAGCAAATCTAATTAATAGTAATAGGATATTAAATCTATGCTATATCACTGACTCCTTGTATTCATCTAAAGGTGATAACCAATCATATCATGTAGTTTGGCCTATACAACCTTTCTAAATCTGCAGTGCGAATTTATTAATGTGAATTTGGTATTAAATACATCACCTGAGGTAACAAGTGTTGCAGGGTGTCTTGGGAAAAAGGAAGAACAGACAGATAAAATTTTCAGATTAAAAATTCACTTTTGTTTTTTCCTTAAATTACAGAAGTTAAAAGAACTATTTCTTGTTGTTTAGACACGAGAAGTTTATGATACCTAAAAGAGAGAGCTGCAAACCAGTATTACCTATAACATGTTGCAAATGATGATTAAAATACACATCTTTAAAAGAGAGTGATTTTTTTTCTTAGCTGCATTATTCTAGTAGCAAAAAATGATTATCAGTTGAATATTTGTGAGTGTTTCTAAGAATATAGCTTGAAAGGCGTAACACATGACATGAAATTCAAATGGGGTGGTTGTAGTTCTCTGTAATTGTCTATTTTTAGAAAATTAGAAAGCAAAAAAAATCTGTTAGCTTTTCAAACCAAAAAATAAGAAGAGTGAATGTAGTGGATATGGTGAATTAATTTATACAGGAGTTTTGTTTGTTTCTTTGGGGGGTTTGGGGTGTTTTGTTTTCTTTTTTCACTTTGAGAAAGCAAGAACATGAAATAGGAAAATGATCCTAAAAGAAATCTAATAAAAAACAATGTATTTTATTATGACTCAGCAGAAAGTGCAGACCATGTTAGTGTTTTTGGAATAAACTCATGGCAATGCTTTCAATTTATTTTCATATCTGTAATGGTGAGAGGCTTGTTTGTCATTGCCATGATGCCAGGTAAACACTCCAACGGGATGCACAGAGCAGTGGTGCAGTCTCCAGGAGTTTTAAAGACATGACTGGAAGAACCTCTGAGCAACAAGGCCTGACCTCATAACTGACCCTGTGATTGTGCAAGTCTTGGAATGTGTCTGCAATCTCTGCCGTGATGTGCCTTCTGTCTGTGGCAGCTGACAGCTGTTATTTTTATTTACTGCTTTATATTACTGTCACAGAAGACAAGGTAGCAAAAACTTTTTTTCATCATTATAAAGGAGGTGGAAGACAGTTTCCCCTGCTAGAACTAGGAGTTAAATCCTTGGAAAACCAGTATAAGCATAACAACAATGTCCTCTGACTGCTGAAACTCACTAGACTCCTACTCTTTTTCCTCTTCCCATATGAAGGCACATGCTTCAAACACTCATACTCAGCGTAACCTTTCATTTGAACTTTGCCTCCTCATACTTTAAAGGAACTTTGCTGATATATTTGTTCTATCTCACATTATGAAAACCTTCTGAGTGCTCTCCCAGCTGCCACTCAAACAAACACAGGATTGTGTCTAATGTTTGGGTGTTGTTTTTGGCTTAGAGTGTAAAATCAAGGATTCCCCTATGTCATGTATACAGACAATTTATTTCAAAGAGCAACAGTTTTGTGAAGTAAACATTTTCTTTTACTTAGTCATAAAATTTCCATTTTCAATGATTGAGAGGCAGTGACCTCAGTATCATAAGCACATATCTTCAGAAGAGCTGTCAATCAGGCTAAAGATTTTGCAGTTTGACATTTTAAGTAAAAGCAAATAACTTGACTTCTCTGTAAATAAAGCTCATTGGTACCAGCCAGAGAAGGTAATATTTTAATTAATCAAGATACCAAAATGAACTAAGAATTCCTCATTCCAGAAAATCTCTTGAGGTCTGAGCAACACTCTATGTAAAGCTTAGAATATATTTTCTAAGCAAAAAAGTTATATTCATAATATTTTATAAGATTAATCTTATCCATAAATGGGACATTAAAAAAATTCTGCTATGATTTTTCATCAGAAAATTTATTACTTGTGTTACAATAGGGATAATTATTTATAATATATCAAAATGCAATAGTTATTGCATAAAATTACATATAAACCATAGATATAAACTGCATTTCTTCCAGCTGGCATCAGTTCATATAGCTTATATCTTATTTTGTCTTTTTAACTACATAGATTACTATAATACATTGTTTTACCTTCTGCTAGGTAGATTATGGAAGACACTGTCCTCAAAGAAGAAAGATAATATTAGCTGAATGAATCATAATTGCCTGCAGCACTCTAAGCAGATGCAATTTGATGTCAAAAGCTCTATAAAAATGTCTCCACATTTCAAAATAAGCATTTCATATTTTATTCCACAAAAAGATCCTCAGCCTTTCTATAGACTAGGTAGGCATTTATAATTCTGGTTTTTTGTGTTTAAAACACAGAGTGCTTCTAAAAAAGCCCATATTTTTCTACCAGGTAGGGAAAAAACATCTCAAAACAAAGGTCCTTCATTTACACTGCAGATCAGCATGAGATGCACCTTTTGTTGCTTTCTTACCCTGCCTTCCCCCTAAGAAAGAGTTTCATTCTTCAGATAGTAACAGCCTGGAGTCTCACAGTTCCTTAGGTGTCTTAAGTTTTTTCTATTGCTAAGGACCTTTAACTTTCCCTCTCTGCAGCCTGCATGCTCTGCACCTCTTCATGCGATCAGCGGTGACAATATTTCCCCCTAATTTTGATCATGTTATTGTTTTGCTGCCCTTATTCCCATGGCCTTACTCCCACAAGCTGAGTAGTGTTGCTACTTTAGTTGCTTTTGGGAAGCAGTTTCCATGAGTGTAAGTAAGACCCTTCTTTACCATTGTTTTTCCTGCTGCCCAAGATAAGCCCTGGTTATGCTAGTGGGGACAATGATATGCATCCAGAACGGTCAGCAGGCAGGCAGTATGCTGTACCTGCCCTGATGTCATCAGCAATTGAGGCATCACCAGCAGGAACGAGCAGCTGGCATGTTGAGCAATTACTGATGGAAACTGTGTAGTTGCTAAAGGTGAAGTATCATAGTGAAAAAAAGCCTGCTGCAACAGAGAAAGCACACAGGGAGGGTGTTTGTCTAGGAATTCCTGTGCTTTCTTTTAATAACTGTCCAGTAGGAAGAGTTTTCCCTTTTCTCTCTCTTTCTACTCTGTCTCTCTTTCCTCTATCTCTCTTTGTTATTTTTTTCTTTATTCACCAAAGCTGCATCTGTCACCATTAGAATGGCTGTTTGCCATACAGCTGTGACTACTCTATTAAATTTTTTTTGCATTTGAACCTGTCCCAACATCCTTTTCACAACACTGTGTACCTCTGGAGCAAGTGTTCTAGCTAACTTCTCTGACACCTTTGCTCCTATGAACATCAAAATCAGTTTTTACCATGTCTGAATGCGCTGTTGTGAATTTTCCTCATAGTACTCTACATGAGGCTGAGTTTTGGATTCTGAGCAGCTGTGTGGATCTTAGCTGCCTACAGGGTTAGGCCACAACATTGATGAGAGTTTTAGGTGGTCACCACATTATTATACTTTAAAGTCCCTACTTACACATTTATAACTTCAGCTATCACAATAAGAAAACTGAGAAGGAACTGAGGCGTAGATATTTTTCAGAGGCTAAATAGATGTACCTATGTAAATATATATAAATTTATGTGCATATGCATGTATAGGCAGGCATATATATGCATATTATCTATATAAATAAAAGATAGAAGGATTCAACTAAAAAATAATTAAAGAAAAACTGTGCTCTCCATATCCACCAGAAGTTTCAGGTAAAATAAAGGATTTCAATGATATTAGGACAGTATTAGAAGGGTGGACAGTAAACTCATACAATCTATGAAGCAATTATGCATAATATAGTCCAAAAATTTTGTTGAAAAATGACCCAGGAAAAATACCCTTCTTCCAGTAAGTATCATCTCCAAAGAAAAATTACAACATGTTTTATGTAAGATTAATGGCTGTAAATAAGAAAGTGCTATCTCTTCAAAAAACTTTCAGAGAAGATTAAATTGGAAAAAGAACAATAATTAATAGACTCTTGATAACCTTAAGAACTCTTCCTCAACAGAGGAATAGTTTCTGTTTATCTTTAAGATAAAGTATTCCCAGAAAAAAAAAAAAAAAGGGTTTTGTTATACAGGATAGCAAAGCTAATTTTTAAAAAGCAATTGGGTTACAACAGCAGCAAACTCAGATAGGAAATCTCCACTACATTTCCCACACCAAATGGTTTAAGAACTGCATAGCATTTAGAACTAGACCACAAAAATTCAGTTTTTGAAATATATTATACTTTTGAACATAGACTGCAGTCACTTGCATATTTATGAACAATTACCTGAAAGATTGATTCACAGTATAAAAACAAGAAGTATGTGTATGTGAGTGCATTGTGAACAGATACTTCTGGCTTTGTTAAGAGGATGAAAAAACTATTTTTCTTTAGAAGTAAATGTATGGTATTATAATTTCCATAATTCCCAACATTTTTGTCTTTATTCCAAAACCTCCTGCTGCTGCTAAAGATAAAGGCAAACTTCCAGATTTCTATTTCCTTT
This sequence comes from Petroica traversi, assembly GCA_025920805.1. Taxonomy (NCBI): domain Eukaryota; kingdom Metazoa; phylum Chordata; class Aves; order Passeriformes; family Petroicidae; genus Petroica; species Petroica traversi. The sequence continues at coordinate 21,570,785 of JAHLSL010000006.1, read as the reverse complement.
ATTTAAATAAAACATAAAACAAATCCAGCCTCCCCTGGGAGGGAGGACAGAAGTCCCTCCTTTCTAGTTAGCAGTCTTCTTCTATAATCTGGCATTCTAATTCAAATTAATGGAACTTGGTTGTTTTCCATAAATCAAGGAAATATTTTAATGTACATTTCATAAAGTTTGACATTAAATTCTGTGTTCTTATAATTGTAGATTCTTACATTTCACTATTTTTATTGTGCTGCATTCTATTTGCTCCCGTAAGAGATCATGAAGCCTCTGTTATGATGTTATGTATCCTCAGTGGTTGCTTATATATGCATCTTGGTGAAAACTTACACATGGTGAAGGTTCTTAGAATCTAGAAGCCTTTCTGGTTTTAAAAAGTGTTTTCTAACATGTACGGTAATGTCTCTAAACACATATTCTGTTCTAAGAGGTTCTGTCAAGGCATTCTAGGTTCCTTTCCTTGAGTTGTATCAAATTCTTAGCTTGCTTCAAAAGCTGACCTTCAGCTTCTGTCAGTTGCAGACAAGTAACTGATAGAAGATGAATACTGTTGTTGTATAATTTTTGTATATCAGTAAAAAAGTGTCTAGCAGTAACCAGATAACATCAATGTCAAAGAACAGAAAGGAGCCCAAGATGATGGATCATGGGATGTAATCATTAGAAGCTAAGCTATGGAATCATCTGTCTAATAAACTCCCTCAGGCTAAATGGCCAGACTTGAGCCCCTGCGATATGAATCAAGCCAAGAGATTCTCAGGTTACCAAGACCATAAAGGAATTCACATTTCTTTTCAGGTGCTCACAGAAAAGTGCAATATCAGGCAAAATCAGGATGATTGTTTTTCATTAGAAAAGTTTGAAAAACTAATCATAGGTAGGATGATGCACCAGAAATGTGTAATGCCATCAGGTGAACAATCAGCTGCTGTCTCCTACCACTTAAAAAAACCCCCAAACCCTATCTAGAATGAGCCTTGAATTTCCCTTCACAGCAAATGTGTCTTTAAATAAAATTAACCTGGAAATTCCTTGTGATATTAGTAAAACAGTGTTCTGACTGCTTTTTGGTTGTGCTCTGCTTACCTCTGCAAGAAACAAATTGCTCTGAGTATCTGCTATCGCTAGCAAAACAAAACTAACAAACAAAATAAACCCAGAACCCCTCAAACAAAAAAAACCCACAAAAAAAATCCCAGAACAGAACACCACCCCCAGATGCACTCATTTAGTTTTAATGGGTAAAATTATGAGGAATTAAAAAAAGGATACAATCACAGTTATGTTATAAAAATTAAAAAATATAAGAACTTATGCTACCAGACTTGACCAATAGTGTATTTTTTATGTAAGTTTCCTCCCATTTAATTTCAACAGTGAGCAGCTGCTAGCTTGATTAAAATTATAATAAAATAAAGATTGTAGGCTTTTCTCCACTGCCAAAGCAAGAATGGCAACTCTTTTTATTTTTCCTGACAAGCTGTCTTTCTTCTTCTGAAAGGGCAAAAAATTAAATAATCAATGAGTTTCATCTTTATTTAGAAGTGAGTTTGTACATTATCTACAAGTCAACCATGTATTCACACATGTGAAGCTGAAATTGCACAAAAGAGAAATGAAATCTAATAAAAATATTTTTTGGAGGTTATTCCTTCATTTCTTGTGGGCTGGTGTTTATCCAATTGCTTTATCTCTGTGGAGAATATCTTTTAGGTCCCCAAATCCCTCTTAATCTGTATTTATTTTTAGGTAACTAGCTGTACCTTCCTGGGTTAATCTTGTTCAACTTCAGGTGTAGCTTAAAACAAAAAAAATTCTTATACAGCTAAAATATTCATGTCCTGCAGGACAGCAGAGCTTTTTCTCTGAATATTACCAATAAAAGAAAAATGACTGCCTATTGGACTTCGCATTGAAATAGAGTGGTTACACTTTGCATCAGTCTCTGTCATCTCTAGCTAGTGGTGTGTGTACTGCTTCTCTTTTTCATCACAAACTCAAATAAGTTCACCTATACTGTGCTTTGTCAATATTCTGTTTGATTTTGTACTGGAAGGGAAGCGGTGGGCTGATATGATCCCTTACAGTCAAGAGGAATTTCATTTGTTCCTCATCACCTCTCAGCCAGAAAATTGAGATTGATAGCTGATATTTTGGTTTGATTCATGAGTGTTATAATGCAGAAATCTATATGGCATTTAGGAAAAAAGTTTCAGTTTGACTTCTGGGGGACATTCCAGACTTGCTTAGAATATATAGTAGAGATACTGCCAGGAAAACCAGAACTTTGGTTGACTCTTAAACTAGGGTTCAGTGATGGCAAGATGAACCAGCTCTGTGAGCACAGTAGTGGAAACTTAGGAAGAACAGCAACATCTAGTGAAGTTATTTCCAACGTTAGAGTATAAAGCCGGGCATATGGTTGCATTCACTTACGCTGTCAAATTTTATGGGAGACTACTTTGTCAGTAAAAGGAAACATTCAGTGTTTATTTCCTAAGAGTATTTTCATGTGAAGAGAACAATATCCCTTTTCTGAGTTTCTTTTATTTCTTCTTTCATCAGAAATTTCACGGTGGAGCAGGATATTAGATTTATCTGTCTTTTTATTACTTTGTACCATAAGGCTTCACTAAATCATTCTAGAATCTACAAAGACTTATTTTACTCCAAATAAATTTTGTTGGGAAGCAATAGCCCGATTGGCATTTTAATGTATTCATCTTGTTGGACACTTTCTACTGTAGACAGAAATTGTTTTCTCCAGTTGCAAGACAGTCTTCCTTCAGAGATAATAAATAATGTTAAAAAGGGAACTCATCATAATAGGTATAGTTTGTCAGTTGTTTGCTTTCTGCAAATTCTCTTCAATACATTTTAGTTACATGTTTATGTTTAACATAGTATATTAACATAAATAACATTTATGGGACTTAACACAAAACTACTTAGTGTTGATTTGCATCCTGTGCAGGAAAGTATTTTTTTGCACACTGATTCTACCCTTTGTTATTTATTGAGAACTGACCTTGACAAGGAGGCTTGGATTGGCCCGATATCATCTTGAATGAGAATTGCTGCCAGGCAACCCATCATTCCTCTCCAGGGTGAGTGAGATGCTACAATATTATGAGTGCTCTACTGACTGCTGTGAACAAGCTAGGACTAAATATATCCATTGGATAATGATAGATAACATTTAGGACCTTCAACAAATGAAAAACAAAGCAAGGAGAGATGAGATAGGAAGGGAAAAAATCTCTTGCCTTTGTGGGAATTTCATTTGGCCCATGAGAAAAGATAAGAATTCCTTTATGTCTTATGGCAATACATGCAGGCAGATTTACCAAACTAAGAGCAAAAATAATAAATTTTAAATCACAGTTAAAAATTAAGAGATGCATTTTTTCAATTCATAGTTCTAACTTGTTGGCATAAAAGCAAATTAATACTGAAGAAAGCTAATAGTGGCGTCAATTATGAAAAATTGAAAAGCAATATTTGCAATTCATATAAAACTTACTGGACTTCTAGGGAGTAAAAAACCCCAATTTAATTGTGAAAATTATTTGCAAGCCATATCTGATGTATACAAACAATAGATCATTTGACCAATGCATCCCATACTTATATATTAATCAGCACAAATGAATGTGCTACAAGTGAAAGTGCATAAACCATCTATGTAACTAGATTTATAATTTCAATTAGAAAATAATTACTGTGTATATATAATCTATATAGTATATTGTGTTCCTTTGGTGCTACAGCTAAATGATATCTAGCTTGTAGGTCTTGATTCACTCTTTGATGCAAACTCTAGACACAAAATCTAGACAATCTAGACATAAAATCAACTTCAAAAGCCCTCTGTTTTCTCTGAAACTCCTCTTTTCTACTCTGAAAGAAGAAATGGAAAAAGAACTCTGGCAAAATAAAGTGGGGATGAATTTTATAGCTAGCACCTTTCTGAGAAGACAGTATATGCCTATGCATAATAGAAACCACTCAGAACATCAGAGAACATTTTATCTCCTGAGAGCAGAGTAGGTGTACTGAAGAGGTTCACTTACTAAATCTAAGAACATCCTTGAGCAGATTATTCTTAAAAAGCCAACAATCCTCCGTGCTGAGAAGGGCAGCAGAGCTTTGTAGAGATCTTTAGGAACACCATACAGCAGAATGAAAGTCTAGACAGGAGTCTTGTTTTCTGGGAGGACACCAAACTGAAAGAAAGAGGACACATCAGTGTTTCTTTCCTGATTAAAAGATAGTCATTTAACCTCTTGCACTGAGCAAATCTCCTTGGAATCAGAAACCCTAGCTCTAAAGCTGTTCTTCAGTGTCAGAATATGCCATTTCAATCCAATTTACAGCCTCTTCCCCCAGAGAATACTCTACAGTGATTCATTTGTTGTTTATAGAAGACCCTGATCTCTTAGAAGAGTCTGGATCTATCATAGAAAGGTCTGGAGAAAAGCCAGCAATCACAGGTTACATGGATGCTGCTGACAGAGAAGAGCAAGAAGAAGAATCTGAAAGCAAATTCAGATAGTTCAGAAGAAAGATGACAGAAAGCACAGCTATGTCAGTGAAATGCTCCTAAGAGGTTGAACAATCTTAGTGTCTGGCTCAGAAAGTGCAAGGAGAACTTGGATTCATCAGAAACCAGATTGGACTCACCCAACCACAATGGATTAAAGAACATCTATTAGGAAGGAATGGATTTTAACTCAAGGATAGAACTATGTTTCTCATGCTTGAAATGAATAGCAATGGTTAAGTTATGGCAGAAGATATACACACACTCAAGCAGGTGAATTAGGAATGGTTGCATGCTCCATGCTGCCATGGTTTAGGAATGGTAGTCCACAATTTAGTGAAACACTCCAAACCTCTTGTCACAATCACTTCCCCTCAGCCCTTCTTGTGAAAGACTGGAGAGGAGAATTGGAGAAACAAAAGGCAAAAATTGGGGTTGAGATAAGAAAAATTTACTAGAAACAACCATGAAATGAACAGTAACAGCTACAATGTCAATAACAATGTGCACAAGAGGTGAATGACACAGAAATCATGAATACCCTACTGCCCTACCACACTGCCCAAACAGAGGGACTCTTTTCCCCCATCCCCTGCACATGATGTGATGAGGTATAGAATAACTCAGGGTCCTCAGGGTCCATACCCCTCCTGATTTCTTAAATATTAACCTGTCCTGGCCAGAACCAGGACAGATGCAAAGACAAGAAAAGCAGCAGTATTTATGCTTCTGCATTGAAGTTGGTAGCTTAAGTAATTGAGTGGATGATCTTAGCCTAGCACTAAATAAAGACATATAATAGAATGCTGAATATTTATCTAGTCAGTGGGAGACTGTAACTGGGTTACAAAATGTACTGGACTAATACTGAAATCGATATGAAAAATTGCTTTCCTCAGAAGGTAACAAAATCCAAACAGAGTGGAATTTCAGGTCTCAGATGGGAAGAGTATATTTTTTCAAAGTATTTTTCTGATACCACATGATGGTGATACTAGCTGTGATGTGCTTATTGAGATTAGAGGTAGGAAATACAGCAGTCATGGTAACATTGACTCCATTTAAACTAGACAAATGTCATATAAGGCTCTAATGCACAATTTTATACACTGTCAATGACTAGCAACTGGCTGGAAGCTTCAGAAAGAAACTGGAAATGAAAACATGCTACTCCAGGGGTGCATCTGGTTTCTGGGTTGACCCACTTATAGCAGTTCACCCCATAATCCTTGGAAAAATACTGTTCTGATCATGTAGCATCACTATGAGGTTACTCTCAAACGTACTGGCCTGCACAAACCTCTGACAAGTCATTCTGTTCCTCAGTATATTACTATTGTCATGCTCTATTTACAGACAGTACTTGTCAACTAGTCAAGGTATTTGTCTTGTCAAATTGCTAGCACACTTTTATAGCAGTATATCTTGTGCATTTTTTGTTTAGGTAACTGAATCTTCTTTTGGAAACTCAAATCTGTGGAAATCAAACTGTAGTTTACAATCATGGGAACATCTCTGATCACAGGAATTCATACTAGAAATGGTTCTATAATTATTGGATATTATTTCAAAATAAGGAACATTTAAGTAGCTATATAGTCACCGAGTACTGCTTCACAAGATGTTTCAGAACGGAGACCTAAGCTACCTAGAGACAAATACATCTTTAATAATTTAAAATGTTCCATTGGGTAAGAAAATTAATTCAAATATTTTTGAAAAATGCCACTAACTTTAAATCAATTTAAAATTCTTTTCCAGAAAAGTCTGATTGTCCCTTGATTCCATATGAAAAGTATGTACATCAACAACAGAAATAAATGAACCGAATAATTACAGATGTGTTGGCAGACTGGAGTCCAATGATTAACCAATGACAATATAAGCTTAGTGTAGATATAATTACTTGAAAGAGTAATTATAGTCTTATGTAAAATTTTCACCATTCCTTTTTAACACAATATTAATCCTTTCCATACCCCACAGCATCTATCCCAAAACATCTAAGCACTTATCCTTTATTTTAGAAAATGAGCAAACCATGCACTAACTATTAAGATTATGATGGCAAGGGCGGGGGGGGGCCCTGGGGGTTCCCTGGTGTCCTGGGCACACGCGATGCCAGCCAGTCCCAGGAAGAGGAAAAAAGGAAAAAATACCCAGCAAAAGAAACAAAGTCTCTCCCTGCAAAAAGCCGGGAAAAATCTGAGGAAAAACCCTCCGCTGTGAGCTCTTCCAGCACCCACACCAGAGAAAGTTAAAAAAAAAAGAAAAGCAAAGAGATAACGCTGTCCGCTGGAATGTAGCCTTGCTTCGTAGGAGTATCCTGCAGACAAACGGCGAGTGGTTTTTTTTTTTCCTCCACCTTCACTCTTTCTGGGACAACTTAAAGCTGCAGAACTTAAGGTCCAGCATAAGCAAGAGGACGACTGGGGATACAAATAGGTCATATGGCTAACCCAGGACATTCCACCCCTTATCCCCATATCGTCATTTCAGTACCTAGATACATATATATACAGTGTACAGCTATTTACAGACAATGTTAGCAAAATTCAGCAAATAGTGGTATTTATATACATATATACAGTGTACAGCTATATACAGAAAATGTCCCTGAAATTCAGCAAATAGTGGTATCTACACATGGTTCTCACCCAACAATCAAATGATCCTGGGGCACACATCGTGTTGTTCCATCTTTCTGCATTATCCACCATGTGTAACCTGGTCCCTGAGCAAAGACAACCCCACGGATGGGTTTGTCTGTATTCGAGGCAGAGTTGACCCACACCGTCTTCCCTAACAAACCTCTAACATGTACCACTGGGACCTTGTCTCCATCTACTGTATGCAGGGACTCAGATTGGGCCGGGCCAGCTCTATTGGAACATCCCCTAGTGTTCACTAACCAGGTGGCCTTTGCTAAATGTCTTTCCCAATTTTTAAAAGAGCCTCCACCCAATGCTTTCAGGGTGGTTTTTAACAGTCCATTGCACCTCTCCACTTTACCTGCAGCTGGTGCATGGTAGGGGATATGGTACACCCATTCAATACCATGTTCCCTAGCCCAAGTGTTGATAAGGTTGTTCTTGAAATGAGTCCCGTTGTCTGACTCAATCCTCTCAGGGGTACCATGCCTCCAAAGGACTTGTTTTTCAAGACCCAGGATGGTGTTCCGGGCAGTGGCATGAGGCACAGGGTAAGTCTTCAACCATCCTGTGGTGGCTTCTACCATTGTGAGCACATAGTGTTTACCTTGGCGTGTCTGGGGCAGTGTGACGTAATCAACCTGCCAAGCCTCTCCATACTTATATTTGGACCAGCGTCCCCCATACTATAGGGGTTTCACTCGTTTTGCCTGTTTAATGGTTGCACATGTCTCACAATCATGGATTACCTGGGAGATACAGTCCATGGTTAGATCCACCCCTCGGTCTCGTGCCCATATATAGGTGGCATCTCTACCCTGATGACCTGAGGCATCATGGGCCCATCGAGCTAGGAACAATTCTCCCTTGTGTTGCCAATCTAAGTCTATCTATGACACCTCTATCTTTGCAGCCTGATGTACCTGCTTGTTGTTCCGATGTTCCTCATTAGCCCGGCTCTTAGGGACATGGGCATCTACATGGCGGACTTTCACAGGCAGCTTCTCTATTTGGGCAGCGATGTCTTTCCACACTTCAGCAGCCCAGATTGGTTTTCCCCTACGCTGCCAATTAGCCTTCTTCCACTTCTCCGGCCATCCCCACAGAGCATTGGCTACCATCCACGAATCGGTGTAGAGGTAGAGCTTTGGCCACTTCTCTCTTTCAGCAATGTCCAGGGCCAGTTGAATGGCTTTGAGCTCAGCTAGTTGACTTGATCCACCTTCTCCTTCAGTAGCTTCTGCAACCTGTCGAATGGGGCTCCACACAGCTGCTTTCCACTTCCGTTTCATCCCTACAATACGACAGGAACCATCAGTAAAAAGAGCGCAGCGTGCATCTTCTGCTGGCAGTTGATTGTATGGTGGAGCTTCCTCAGCCCGTGCCACTTGCTCTTGTTCCTCTTCATCGGTGAGATTAAAGTTTTCACCTTCAGGCCAATTTGTAATTATCTCCAAAATCCCAGGGCGATTCAGGTTTCCAATACGGGCGCGCTGTGTTATGAGGGCAATCCACTTGCTCCATGTAGCACTGGTGGCATGGTGGGTAGATGGAATCTGTGCTTTGAACATCCACCCCAGCACCGGTAGTCGGGGTGCCAGGAGGAGTTGTGCTTCAGTGCCAATGACCTCTGAGGCGGCTTGGACTCCTTCATAGGCTGCTAAGATTTCCTTCTCTGTCGGAGTGTAGTTGGCTTCGGACCCTCTGTAACTTCGACTCCAGAATCCCAGTGGTCGGCCTCGAGTCTCTCCAGGCACCTTCTGCCAAAGGCTCCATGACAGACCGTGGCTCCCGGCTGCAGAGTAGAGCACGTTCTTCACATCTGGTCCTGTCCTGACAGGGCCAAGCGCTACCGCATGAGCGATTTCCTGTTTGATCTGGGTGAAGGCTTGCTGCTGTTCAGGGCCCCACTGGAAGGTGTTCTTCTTGCGGGTAACCAGATAAAGAGGACTCACGATCTGGCTGTACTCGGGAATATGCATTCTCCAAAAGCCTATGGCACCTAGGAAAGCTTGCGTTTCCTTCTTGCTGGTCGGTGGAGACATTGCTGAAATCTTGTTGATAACCTCGGTGGGAATCTGGCGCCTTCCATCTTGCCACTTCACCCCCAGGAACTGGATCTCCCGAGCAGGTCCCTTAACTTTGCTCCTCTTGATGGCAAAACCAGCTTTTAGGAGGATCTGGATAATCTTTTCTCCTTTCTCAAACACTTCTGCTGCTGTGTTCCCCCACACAATGATGTCATCAATGTATTGCAGATGTTCTGGAGCCTCACCCTTCTCTAGGGCAGCCTGGATCAGTCCATGGCAGATTGTGGGACTGTGTTTCCACCCCTGGGGCAAACGATTCCAGGTGTACTGCACACCCCTCCAGGTGAAAGCAAATTGAGGCCTGCACTCAGCTGCCAAAGGAATGGAGAAAAATGCATTTGCAAGGTCAATAGTGGCGTACCACTTCGCTGCCTTGGACTCCAGCTCATATTGGAGCTCCAGCATGTCCGGCACAGCAGCACTCAATGGTAGAGTCACTTCGTTCAAGGCACGATAGTCCACTGTCAATCTCCATTCTCCTTCTGATTTGCGCACAGGCCAGATAGGGCTGTTGAAGGGTGAGTGGGTTTTGCTGACCACCCCTTGGCTCTCCAGCTCACGAATCAGTTTGGAGGGGAATCACAGCATCTCGAGTTGTTCTGTACTGTCGGCGGTGCACTGTCGAAGTGGCAATTGGCACTCGTTGTTCTTCTCCCTTCAGAAGCCCAACTGCAGAGGGATTCTCTGATAGTCCAGGCAAGGTACTCAATTGCTTAACGCCCTCTGCCTCCACAGCAGCTATCCCAAAAGCCCACCTGAGTCCTTTCGGGTCTTTGAAATATCCATTTTGGAGATAGTCTATTCCCAAAATACATGGGGCCTCTGGGCCAGTTACAATAGAATGTTTCTTCCACTCCTTTCCAGTCAGGCTCACCTCAACTTCCACCACAGTCAAATCCTGTGATCCCCCTGTCACACCAGCAATAGAGACAGATTCGGTCCCCACATATCTCGATGGGATTAATGTGCACTGCGCACCAGTGTCAACCAAGGCCTCATATTTTTGTGGTTCTGATGTGCCAGGCCAACGGATCCACACAGTCCAAAAAACACGGTTTTCCCTAGCCCCCACCTGGCTAGAGGCAGGGCCTCCCTAAGCCTGGCCATTCTTCTTTCCCTGGGTATACATCTTAGAGGTTCCTTCAAGGGGATCGGACATGTCATCGTCATCATACCTGGCAGTTCGGCCATGGGTAATTGGAGCTACTTCCTTTCTGGTGGAACTTCCTTTCCGAGTCTTGTCTTCTTTCAATTCACGCACCCGTTATGCCAGAACAGACGTGGGTTTTCCATCCCACCTTCTCATGTTCTCCCCACAATCACACAGGTAAAACCACAGCTCACGTCGTGAGGGGTACCTTCTCTCCTCTGGGGAACGTCTACGTCTGGTAACCGAGCCTCTGACCTGTACTGCGCAGATTTGGAGAATCTCATTTCTGAGTTCTTTGTGACTCTCTTCTATTTTCTGTAGTTGTTCTTCCACAGCTGCGATTCTTGCATGTGTTGGGCCACACACAGCATCTCCATATGTTCGGAGCTTCCTCGCCATCTCTGCCACAGTCGCCTCTCTCTCATCCCGCATCATTAGGGCTAAAGAAGCCTGGTGTTCTTGTGGCCCGAGGTGTATAAGTTTTCGCCACATTTTGGGTGTACATGCCATTAAGTCTGGATTATTAGGCGCATCTAGATCCTCTGTGAAAACCAGCTCTGCCACAGCCATTTCTCTCAAGCGTTGAATCCCTTGTTCTATTGTCTTCCACTGGGTTTGCTGCATATAGAGATCGTCTACACACATGTATCTGTGTGCCACAGCTGCCAAGACTTGTGACCAGAGACTCCTAGGGAGAGCCCCCCTTACTGTTTCCTGGTCAATAACTGGTTCATGTGACAGGTGTCCCAAATGCCTCGCTTCAGTTCCGTCTAGAATTGTAACGTCGCCTGCGGCATCCCAAAGACGGACTAACCAACTAAATATAAATTCATCAGGGAGTCGAGTGTAATCCTTTCTTAGACCACGAAGGTCCTTCAGGGAAAAGGAATCGATAGTGTCTCCTGCCCTTGAGCCAGTTTTTGTCCCTGAGGGTCCTTCCCCCCCATCGCCTGCCCGTGAGGGTCCTTCTCCTCCATCATCCTCATCATCATCCCCTGATCGATCTGTTTTGGTTTTGGCCTTCTTTCCTGCAGCAGCGACTGCCAATGGCTTAGGCTTACTATCTGGTCCAGGTGCCGGCTTAGGTTCAGTGTCTGGTTTAGTTGCAGCCTGGGGGACTTGGGCTGCTTCACTTTCCTGGCCCTGTGTCTCTATCTGCTGCCCTACAGCATCCAGCAGTGTGTGGTAAGCATATGCCAGGGCCCAGCTTATTGTAATGATCCTTTCCTCCTTAGAACCATCATTACACTTCTCTTTCAGATATTTGGCCATCCTAGTAGGGTTCTGTATTTGGTCATGTGGGAAGTCCCAAGCTATGGGTTCTGAGAACTCTTTCAAGATCTGGCCCATATCCTCCCATTCTCCGCACCACTCGGGATGTTCCACAACTGGGTCAGGTGTCTCCTCAGTCCCTCTGCGCCTATCATCCTCAGTCCCTCTGCACCTATCAGCTCTCATTCTAAAGAAGTTGTAAATTGTAAAGAGGAAACTCACCACCTGGAATATCAGCAAAGTGGTTTCTTTGGCATCTAGGTGGTACTGAGCATTTTCAAAAAATGATGTAACAGATGATGTAACAGATGATGTAACAGATGATGTGACAGATTGAAAGGGGAAGAGGAAAGGGAAAGGCTGGGAAGCCTCATCCCCACCGTTAAGGGATTGGGTGCCATTATCAACAAACCCCCAGAGCATGCCACTGAAACTAGGATACAAGGTGGGAAAGAAAAACAACAGACCGTAAATAGCTCGAACAATTCCTAGTAGGTTAGCTACACTCTCTCTATAAATCAGTATCACCACCCCCAGCAAAACAGCAACTTTAAACCGTAGCCCCCTACGATAAAAACTCCGTGCCAGGAACAACAGAGAGTGGCAAAGCCAGCCTATGAACCAGGAAGCTGCCACAGCTGTCCACACACAGAGGAAGAATATGAAGTCAACCAGCATGGCTGCTGGCTGCTCTAGCTCAGTCGGTAGAGCATGAGACTCTTAATCTCAGGGTCGTGGGTTCGAACCGCACTTGGGTGCCAATTTTATTTGTCCTGGTTTAGGGCAAATATTTAGGAGGAAACCTCTGGGGGGTCTCCTCTAGGAAGAGCCGATTCCAATCGCCCCTCCCCCTACAGGTCCGGGAAGAATTTCCTTAGAGAAAAGTGGAAAAAACTATTTATTAAACAAATAGAATATTTACAAGTATAGGAAAAATTTGGATAATATGAAAACAATGTAACCTCTCCTTCCTCTGAAGAGATGGTAGATTCAGAGTCCGTCTGAGTCCGGTTCAGTTCTCCAGTGGGGGGGCCGATTGCCAGGCCCGGCTGTAGAAGTCAGCAAGGCGGGGGGGGGCCCTGGGGGTTCCCTGGTGTCCTGGGCACACGCGATGCCAGCCAGTCCCAGGAAGAGGAAAAAAGGAAAAAATTCCCAGCAAAAGAAACAAAGTCTCTCCCTGCAAAAAAGCCGGGAAAAAGCAGAGGAAAAACCCTCTGCTGTGAGCTCTTCCAGCATCCACACCAGAGAGAGTGAAAAAAAAAAAAAAAGGAAAAGCAAAGAGATAACGCTGTCCGCTGGAATGTAGCCTTGCTTCGTAGGAGTGTTTTCTTTTTTTTTTCCTCCACCTTCACTCTTTCTGGGACAACTTAAAGCTGCAGAACTTAAGGTCCAGCATAAGCAAGAGGACGATTGGGGATACGAACAGGTCATATAGCCAACCCAGGACACCTGGGTATCTAGTCCTTGTTAAAGGCAGATTCTACAGACCTACACATTTATTTATCATATAATTCACTTTGAAGTAAATATGATTCAATTTGAAATAAATACCTGGTATTAAAAATTATAAATAATTTTAATAAGTTAATGGCCCGATATTAAAAAAAGTTGTAACAATTTGTTTTCTAGATTTAGCACCAAATCCGCTACATGTGGGAGTCTACCCTAGGAATGTTTTTGTGTAACAGGCAGCTGCTTCTGTTTTATGTGCTACAAATAAACTAGAGCAAACTCTGCAGCTGCCTTTTTTTTTTTCTTTTGTTTAGGCCAGATATTACTGTCATGGCTATTAAACTTGATGAATCTCTTTAATTTGAATTTAAAACATTACTTCACAAAGATGTAAAAAGAATGATTTAATTTCTTTGCTTTCTACTGGAAGTTTTTTGAAGCAACCTCATTCTTGATCAAAACTGATGTTCTCAATTGGAAAACCTACTATTCATTTCCTAAGTGAGGTTCCATACATCGAAGAAAAATGAAAATGATAGTTGTGTGATACACATTTTGTAGAGTTTGTGAGTTTGAAAATTTGGATTCTTTTTGTCACATTCCAATACCACTTACTAATGGTCTCAAACTGAATTCTGTTATTAAGAAAAGGGAATTTGCATTTTTAGCATAACTAGACTAAATATACATATTTTTTTAAAGTGTGTTTGTGCACACTTCATTCATGATTGAATGTGTAAATACCTTTTTATGTTCAGCTCTCAGTCTTAATCCTCTATGATAGTATAATTCATCATGCATACAGAAACACAGTTCTCCCCTGGGGATTCAATGACAGAAGAGCCAAATACCATAGTGTGAGTAGTATTGTTTTACACTGGTTTATAATTTGAGGTCACAATGTCATTTAACAAGTGGAGAAGTGATTAATCAAGCATAACTTAGGCACTTGTAAAATGAACGATACAGTGAGGAGAAAGTGTTTTCATTTTAATGCTGTCTACTAGTAGTATCAATATAAAAAAGAAATTTAGTAAAAGCTTAAGTCTGAGTAGGATGTTAATAAGGTAAGTCATCCATGGAACTGTAAAAATTCTTCATTAAAATGAATAGCTCTCATACTTTCACTCTATTTATTTCACATCCAACATCCCCATCTAATTTGTGGAAGTCACAATTTCAAGTATGCCACTTGAGAACTGAGCTAAATGACTAGCATTCTTCAGATGCATAAAATGAGTAGAAAACTCTGAATAGTCACCCTGACAAGTGCCATTTTCAGAACATTTATGAAAAATTCTGTAGCATGAAAAAGGCCAAGCATGAAGTTTGTCTCTTGTTTTGTTCACAATTTTCACACTTAGAAAGCATAAGCACACAGTGATGAAATCTCAGTCACACACACACAAATGTGCACCTCCTCTCCTCAGCTTTCAAAAGAGTGTTGAGCAACTATAGAGGTCAGTTATTTTTCATCATTATAAGAGGTCTTAAGAGGTCCTTTTCAAAGTCCTAGATGCAAATTTCTTTAAACTACTAGCCTTTGAGGCTTCAGTATATTGAAGACACAGACAGAGCAAGCATATTAAAAAAACCTCCTCAAACTACTACAAATCTAAATAGCTGAACAGTAGTGAAAGTGCTAAGAAATAATTAATGTTTGGTTCATAAAAAACATCCTACTTTTATTTAATCTTCAAGGGTATACAAATCAAAACTGTCTGATAAGCTGGGATGCACTTAAGAGATATTCATCTGACCTGCCCTGAAAAACCCTCCAGAGAAAACTCATTGTGATATTTTCCTTTCCCCAAGCTTTCTGTAGTATCTCAGTGTGTGTGCATATACTGGAATAAGCAGAAATTGGAGCATACTACTACCATTTTCTATTCTCATCCAAAAGTATTTAATGGTCTTCAGAATTTTTGGCTGAGTATTTTTATTGTTCTTAGTCCATTTGTTAAATGTATTTTACAAGCTGCTTTCAACTACTTTTAAAAAGAACAAAAGGATTTTAACCAAACATGGCATCAGATGAACACTTAGGAAATGAGTAGGCAAATATTAAATCTCTGGTGTACCCTACTAATCTTGCAACTCCACACACACCCCCAACATAATATTTTATCATTCACAATCCTCCAGCTTCTAATACCTGCTCTCTTTTCAAGTAATCCACCTACTTATTTTTCTCTAAAGTTACAGAAGTAGTAGCTTAAAGCAAATTTTGGAGTTCATTAAGTCCATTCTCCAGCTCAAACAAGCACTACACCAACACTGAATCAGACAAGGTTCTATTTAACTGAGTCTTAAAAATCACCCTGGACAGAGAATCTGCAGCCTCTATGGATAGCCTCTCTTGGTACTGAATTACCCTTTTGGTGAAAAGAAACTTCCTGCTAGCTAAACTGAAGGTCTCTTTAAACTTTCATTATTCCTCACAAAATTTTCTTCTGCCAGTACTTCCTCCTTAGACTGTAATTTCTTTCATTTTTAACAAGATCATCTTCCCATCTCTGAGCTGTCTCTGCGGTGCCTCGGTGTTTTCATTTATGGCTGTGGATGCAAAAGTTTTCCCGTTCCTATTCTGACATTCTTCAGTGATTCTTTTGTGACCTATCTTGAAAGACAAAAACACAAATTCCTTTCCTAATTCTGAAGATAAAAGTAAGTTCTATGAAGCTTATTTAGCAATGTTGGTCTATGAGGACTTCTCTAAACACACCCAAAGAAAATACTTGCTTAACTTGCACTGTTCTAGAAATCTCTATTACCATAGCTTATTACTGTCAAAGCCATTGCCTGTTATAGAATGACAAGGCATGAATATTTCACAATAATTTGTGATCTTCTAAAGGCGAGTTCTTCACACCTACAAGTACTAGGTGCATTTCTGCAAGTATTTTTGTCCAGATTAGATGTTTGTGAAAATATGCTTTAATGCAGAGAGACCTTATTGCATTTATTTCTAGCAGAGACCAAGAAAGAAGGTTTCAGCAAAGCTAGATTTCCTGTTTCATGACTCAGGAATCTATTACATCTTCTCCCACATTTTCTTGGTCCTGTTGTCTTTACTACTTACAGTTTTAGGCTTCATTTTTTATTACATGATGAAGGATTGATCTCAACATTAAAACTGTCCTCTCACTACTCAAATAAACAGACTTTTAATTTTTTTAGCTCAGAACTGTCATTCATCTTTTCAAAGTTTTTACTATAAAGAGAATGACATTTGAATATTTGATTACAGAAGAGATTTAACTCAAGGGCTGATGGTACTTCCTTTTAATGAAGATATTCCTGCATTAATCTCAGAATCTATTTCCATTCCCCAGCTTCCCTGATCCTTTCCCTCCATTGCAAAATTTCCTGATAAAAAATAATATACCTGGTAGTCCACATACCTAATAGTCCGCATATCAGTTGTCCACATGGCAAACCTAACCACATATTAGTGAAACACTGTTCAGAAAGAATCTGCAAATTAAAAAAAACAAAAAACCCAGCCTGAGTTGGTGATATCTGGAAGGTGGGTAAGCCACTGGTGTCTGTAGCCTCAGCAAATTTGCAGATGACACTAAACTGAGCCTTGTGGTTGGTACGCCTGAAGGATCAGATGACATCCAAAGGAAGCTCTAGAAGTGGACCATGGAAATCTCATGAGGTTTAACAAGACCAAGTGCAAGGTGCTGCACCTGGATCGGGATAACCCCTGGTATCAGCATAGGCTGGGGGATGAACAGATCCAGAGCAGCCCTGCCCAGAAGGACCTGGGGGTGCTGGTGGATGAGAGGCTGGACATGACCCAGCCACGGGCACTGACAGCCCAGAAATCCAACCATGTCCTGGGCTGCATCCAAAGCAGCATGGGCAGAAGGTGAAGGAGGGGATTCTGCCCCTCTGCTCTGCTCTGATGAGACCCCGCCTGCAGTGCTGCATCAGCTGTGGGGGCCCAGCACTTTACTGAAAGGGTGGTGAGGCTGCCCCATTCCTGGAAGTGTTCAAGGCCAGGTTGGATGAGACTCTAAGCAAAGAGGTCCAGTGTAAGGTATCCCTGCTCAAGGAGGTTGTTTGGAACTATATGCCCTTTAAAGGTCCCTTCCAACCCAAACTATTCTATGGTTGTGGTGAAGTAGTGGCATTTGACATTAGACTTGGTATCCTGTAACTGATACTAAACCAATAAAACAAGTTATGTGTGATCATGGAATTTTTAATAAATTCATAGTTTAAAATAAAGCTTAATTTCACAAACACTGCTACATGAAAATATAATGTGGTTGGATTTAATGAATAAAAACTCTAACAGAAGTGTTAAACTGAAAGCACGAGGGAACTTTATTTAAAAACATTTGTATTCATGAAATGTATATATTAAGCACCATCAAAATATCTGAATCTGGAATGTGAACAACTGGGACAAAAGTGGGGTCAATACTCTTCCAAGCATAATGTATTCACAGTATGAATACAAAAACATCTGTAGAGATAGAAAACATTTAGAGATAGAATCTGAAAAATATTTGAGGTCATACACTTCTACAGTTCAACAGAGATTTTAAGTTCTCTGGAAATTTTCTCATGCAAGTAGGCATAATATGTTCCCTTAATTTGATTAGTGTTTTAGTCTGCAGAATCTGAAAATCTTAAACAGTACTTGATTAAGAAACAGACTATTTTCCTTTATTTGGAGACTGTCTCTATCACTGAAGATTTTAGTTTTCTCTTTTAATAGTTCTGAAAGTTGAAATTCTTTCAAACATTAAATTACTAAAAATATGTATTTTCTTAACATAAAAAAGTTAAAATTTTTGGTTGACAAGAAATAGCTGCCAATGAAAATACGAAAATAAACTGGGTTTGTAGCAGTTTCTTTAGTATCACTCTTAATAATAAATGTAGTTTGTTTTGCAAAAGATTCTTTTTTAAAATAAAAGTAAAATACTGTCAAAGCAGTAGGGTCCAGAGAAATATAAAATTTTTATGTCATCATCAACATTGCGCTGAATTTGTCCAATAAAAGTAAACTCGGTACAAAAGTTCCTAGAAGTATATAATGAATAAGATGATCAGTTTTTTCAGAGCCTTGACTTAATTAGTTTTTCGTTGTTGAATGGTGAATTTTCTCAAGCTCATTGGTCCATTCTAAATTCACCAAACCTGATTCTTTAAAATTCAAATAAACTCAGACTGCGTAGAGAAGCTGTGGTTATCCCTCCCTGGAAGTGTTCAAGACTGGGTTGGATGGGGCTTTAATCAGCCTGGTGTAGTGGAAAATGTCCCTGACAAGAAAAGTGGGGGTTGGAACCAGTTGATGTTTAAGGTACCTTCCAACACAAACTATTCAATGATTCTATAATTCTGTGTGATTTTGAGGGAAGCCAAAGCCCGAGTAATTTTCTATTGTCCACGAAGTATCACAGAAATATCAGTTCTGTCCTTTTTGACTTGTGTCAAGAACATTGAATGCGCATAATTTTCTCTTTGAATAAAAAGTTGTAAAAATACTTCAATATTATCCATGTTATCCAACAAACTTATTACAGTATTAAAATAAAATTATTGAAATTGTAAAGAAGGAAGTAACACAGAAAAATCTTGGGTAAGGAAAAAGAAAATACATTCTCAGGAGTACGACCATGTGATCTTGCTGTCACAAGGCAGGTGTAATGTGTGCTTAAATTGAATATCTATGTATGCCAAGTTTGTGCAGCTAGAAGCAGGATTTTTGTGGGTGTTGAAGACTTGTTTCAGTTAGAGGCTCTAATAGATTTTTCTTGTACATTTAAATATTCAGGTGAATTGGTCTTTAACTCCTTGTGGCTGACTGGGCAGAACACAGAAGTATGGCACATGTTAAGTATCTAGAATATTAAAAATTAAGAATTCATCCAATGAGAATATTTACTTAGTTTTCCCCTTGAGTTAAAGCAGAAGATTACCCAAGACAAATGACTCAGTTAATCTAGCTGGCTAGACTGACTTGACGGAATCCTTGTGAAAGTGCTTCGGTTCAGTACCTTTGGGATGACAGCAGGACAGAAATCATAGTTTCTCATGCAGATGGGGGGAGACAGCAATCAGACAAATGATTCTGCTTTATTGTTCTAAACAAATGTAGTTCATGTTATTCTATTACCTAACTGCAACTGTGGGAATATAGGGCTTTCTGTCCAAAGGGATGCCCCAATATTTTCTTAGTATACTTTTTGCTTCATTTTATAAATTGTGTTTCCTTGCAAAGTGAAGGTACGGACAAAAAGTTAGTTCAAATTCTCATTCAAAGCTTCCTTTATCAAAGAAGAATCTAATCTAGACTGAAAAATGTTGAGCCAGCAAATTAAATTCTATGACTTTCAAGCAAAACTCTATAAAGATATAAGATACTAGACTAAAACTCTACCATTTTTAAAAATATAAACTTAGCTGAGGAGAGTTTGCATATAGAATGTCCTGCCTTATACAGAGAAGATGAAGAAGCAAGTTGTAAACTTTCAGTACCTTGAGAATTATAATTACCACTGCACCTGGAGACTCGACCCTGGTGTTAAGGAATACTGAAGAATTTCCTAGGTCTTAGAAATCCACAGTGGTATAGAGATGGGCAAAGCAGTCAAGAAAAAATTTGGCTGATGGGAAGCCCCATCCACACATTAGCTACATTTGTCACCATAAATACTTATGTTGTATTTATATGAATATCTTTGAAGCACACCAAAACCATTTTTGTCACATGAAGATCAACAATAACCAAAATCTATAACTAAATAAACTGGAAAGGGATTTTTAATGTGGAGTAAATGTAGCAACAGTAGGACAATGAGTTCTAAAAGACCTCTAATTTGAGACAGAAATTTGGCAAGGAAATCAGCCATATCAACTGGATACCTTAGGCTACCTAGAATAATCCCACTTAATTTGAAATAGGAAAAATGAGCACAGAAATCTTTCAAGAGGATGGATTTCCAAGTTAACCAAATTAAGTGTCAAATGTAGTATTGGTGGGGTAAGGCAAATGCTGTAGACTGTAAAGGATGTAGGCCGCTTATGTTCCTTTGAGGTAAATATTCAATATCTTTAAGAGCAAGGTTACTACTTGAAGGAGTTTGGCGAAATTGAAATTTTCATGGACCACAGGTTTGCAGATATCACAATACCATCATCCCTTTACGAATCTGCTTTAATCTTAAAAGATATTATCTTCTTCAGGGAGAATCCAGACCTCGATGAGAAAAAAAACCAATTTTGAGATATTACTGTCTCCTTGACCACACAAAGGACAATGACAAAAATATGCAAAAGAGGTCAGGGATGCTTTGAGATTAGGACATACAAGAGAAATGGCAGAGTTGGCTTACTTTATTTAAACAAGGGAAAGATCACAGAAGATCTCATAAGAGGCAGGGTAATTTTATATTTGGTCCTAACCAGTGCAAAGAATGTGATTTTAAATGCTGATGCTTGAGACCAATTCAGTTACAGTGACTGATTTTTGTAATTCAGTCTTTATTGCATTGTAGAGTGTCCTGATTTGGAAGAGGCAAAAATCTAAGGCCAACTCCTGGCCCTGCATGGGGCATCCCCAAGAGTCACACCATGTGCCTGAGAGCCTTGTCCAAGTGCTTCTTGAAAGCTGGCAGTTTTGTGTCATGATCACTTCCCTGGGGATCCTTTTCTGGTGCCCAGTTACTATCTGGGTGAAGAAGCTTTTCATAATATCTAATCTAAGCCTATCCTGACACAGACTCAGGCCATTCCTTCAGCCCTGTCACTGATCACCAGAGAGAAGACATCACTGCCTGACCTTCTGCTTTCCCATGTGAACAAGTTGTCAACCACCATGAGATCTCAGTGTCCTCTTCTCCTGCCTGGACAAACCAAGTGAGCTCATCTTCAAATGGCTTTCTCTAAGCCCTTCAGCATTTCTGTAGCCATTTTCTGTAGCATCAAAAGCAGACATTCAACAGAGATACAGTCGATTAAAATAGGTGACCAACATAAAATGAACAAACTTCTTGAAAAAAAGGTAAAAGGAAAAGATAGGAGATGGAAGTAGGCAGTGGAAGTTACTTGAGGGCCACACCCTCAAGTCGAACAAAAAGTATATGTGCACAAAAGGTCAGGAAAGATTTTAGAGACCACAACGGTACATAATGGTTAGAGACTATGCTAAACACTGTGTTAAAAAGAATCACTGGAAGTGGCATTGTACCCTTCAAAAAAGAAAAAGGAATAATGTTCAAATAAATGCCACAGGGACAATCAAAAAATCTAGGAAGGCTATATTGCTAGTGCAACAAAGCATGACAAAATGTTATTTTACTAAAGAACTGGTCAAAGATATGAAAATCAACAACTAAGCTCTCTTCAAAATTGAAAGGAGGAAAATGTCTTTGGAGGTAAAGTGATTTAGGAAGAAAATAATACAGTCATGATTGGTAGTTTATTTACCAGCTTGTTTTCTATAACCCAAACAAAAAGACATACACCAGGTTTGTTTTTTTCAAAATCTTGACTCTTAATCAGGGTTTGAACTTCCATTGATTAACAAGTAAACGCTGACAGCCACACTCATTCCTTCTTACTCTTGTGTTTACATTGTCCACTCAATAAACAAGAAAAGTTCTTGAAAATATGCCATCAAATGACTTCCATGACCCTGCTGCTGTGTTATCACTGCTAATTCAGTTCCATAAAGCTCTTTTTTTGAGTATTAGGTAATTTGTCTCAGTATTAGTCTCTTCTCCCTCCTGTTATCTACCTGCCCCATAAGGTCAGCTTAGATGTTAGCCTAGTTACCCCAGCCCTGATTCCCTCTGCCTTCACATGCCTTTATGAGTACCTTGCCCTCTCTACTGCCTGCCTATGAGGTTACCAGCTGGACTTCTGTCTCCAGTCAATCACTAACAACATTTTCACCAGACTGCTTCTCAGTTACCCATATCAACTTAGGGGGCATTCTTAGACTCATTCTGGGCTCTTAGAGATGAACTGTGGTTATGGCTTGGCAAGTTTTTCTGCATAATATATAAGTCATGACCTTTTCTCTTTAAATACACAGGCAGAGCTTGTCCAGATTATCATTTGGCACACCATTTCCTTGACAATTTCAATATTTCTCTCCTAGTGTATATAGCACATTGCAACGAATACTGCTTTCCCATTCAGCTTTAGACTTTTCATCTTTCTGTCTTTCAACTCTAATTGTTCCAGGAAGCCAAGTTTCAACCTCTAGTTAGGTTAGATTTTGGATTTTGGTGGGGGTTGTTTGGTTGGTTTTGTTTCATTAGTTAGTTAGGGGTGTTTTGTTGGTTAGTTAGTTGGTTGGTTGGTTGGTTGTTTTTTTCTATTTGGTTTCTTGTTGGGTTTTTTTTCCTCTTTTAAATTTTCATGCCTTTGCTGTTATATTCTTGCATCTTTGAAAAATTGTGTTTGGTTTAAGTTGCAAGGTTTTGACAGTGAGTGTGGGAGGGGAGGAGGAGCGGTCCTGGTGTGGAGGCACATACAGCTGGTTCCAGCCAGATCCAACAGTCTCACCTCAGGGCATGGGTGAGTGAGGGAAGGCAAAACACTTCCAGGCAGCCAGGCCTAAGGGGAACCAAGTGAGAAACAGCCCTGCAGTCCTGAGGAGAGAGAGGAGGGAAATTCCTGGAAGGAATGCCTCTGCAGTCCCAGCATGGCGAAATCCTGTGGAGAAGGTGTTTCAGATATCCACCCTGCAGGCTGTGAAGTACCTCACATCACCGCAGGAGGAAATGGCCTGAAGGAAGATGCAGCCCATGAGAAGAATCCACACTGGAGCAGGGAAAAGTGTGAGAAGAAATGAGGGGGAGAGCGTACCTGTTAGGGACTGATTGCAGCCCCATTTTCCACACCCCTGTGCTGCTGGAGCAGAAGAAGTAGAGGAGTTAGGGATGATGGAGAAAAGCTGAGCCTGTGAAAAAAGGGGGCTTGGTTGAAGGAAGGTGGTTTAGGTTTCTTGGCTTTGTGGCAGTCTGCTGCAAAGACCATTAACTTGTTCTTTGATTATCAGAAATTGTGTATTGTTGTGATTTTAATGAAACCAAACTGAAAACTGCTGAAAATTGACAGTTGCAGCAAGTTTCACTGATGACAAATTGGAGGTAAACATCAAACCAGTCAAACTGCTTGTAAGCTTGCTAAAACAGATATACAAATTATACAGTTTCTTGCAGTAGTTCTAATAATACTGAGTAATTTAATCTGAGAAATTAAACACTCTCCTGTTACTGGGCTGCATATGGCTTAGATAGAATGCTTCATAAACACGAGTGGTTAAATTTGACTGAATGTCCTTCTTGCCAAAACTTCAGAGGAAGGGACTACATCATTTGAATTATGATAAACTAACGAGAGTATTTAATGCTTACTGTGAAATAAGACCAATAATGTCTTTTGTGGAAAGAAAAAAGAGAATATCTAGTATACTCATATCTTTAAAAATGAGTAAGAATTGCCAGTGTTTTGTTCTTAACTCATAAATATTACTCACCCATTTTCTGTCCAAACTGGAATGTTGGTACAGAAAAACATGTAGGATCGGATGTCTATGGTCAAAACCAAAACAGTTCACAGTACCATCAAAATGACATTCCGATGTCTGTAGAATACCAACTCCTTGTGTATGGCTTTATGTTTGAAAGCAAACTGGCATTTTCATATCTTAGAGAAGGTGAAAGCCACATATCTGCTAGATGATATATCAGCAGAGCATCCAGGGCTCTCAGTTGTTTTTCACTGTATTGCCTTAAAAAACATGCCATTCAGTGAAAATTATTTTTCATAGTTATCTTAAGTAGAAATCTTCCTGATTTTTCTAGCCAGTGTGGGTGATATTACCTTAAAATACCAGTTCAAGTTCTCAAAAAACTGAAACTTGTAAATGGCAAGTAAAAGCATTTAAAAATCAAAATCTGCGCTTTATTGTGGCTTTTTTTTTCCTGTGTATATGCCATACAAACACACACACACACACACACACACACACAGGCATGCATTTTGAAACCACATAGAAATGATACTAGCACATTTTTCTAGCCTGCAGGGAAAATAGTTATAGCTTTTATCATTGAGGGTATGAAAAATTCAACATTAAATCATTTTGAATTAATGGCAATTCTTTCTCTTAGGGCAGAAATAATTCTGTGTGGTACCTTCTGGAAGCCAAATAAGACTATTTCAGCCTCTTGGGAGGAGATACAACAGCTTCACAGAAGAAGAAGCCTTTTGACTGACTTAGATTTAATTCCCAGTAGGTGTTTCATTTTCTCTTAAAGATTTAGTCATTATTTTTCCTTTTTATTCAGAACAAACATCTTTCTGTTAAATTGTAATAAAAAGGATCAAAACTCAAAGAACTTATGTTTTTCATAAAATATAAGACATTTACATTTTCTTTCTAGAAGCAGTCTTCTGATTCATCTGAATGATGAACTAATACTGGTGAATGAAAGGGGAGAATTAAATGTATGATTCTGCAGGTTCAATGAAAAAAGGAAATGCTGAAAGATAAATATATGGATAAGAAAAAATTCAATTTTCAAGCCAGCTTATCTGTTTTGACATAACATTCTACAGATTAGAGTACTGACTGAAAAAAAAAAATCAAACCTAAAATGGAAGCAGAGTTGTTACATCTTTATCTTTTTTGGAATTCAAAGGAATGTAAAGTGCTCCATAGGTGAAATATTAACAACATTATGAAGGGAGAAAGGGAGGGAAGAGGAAAAAAATCTTATGGACTCTACCAGACAGACGCAAGTAAAAGTTTGCAGGAAGAAACAGACAACATGCATCTCTCAAGTATAGGTACTGTAGGTAGATTTAGACTGAGAGCCTCTAAAACTAGAATTCACCTTCACTATGACATTAAAAACACTAATGAGATTACCAAATTTCAAATTATCATATTATTAACTTGATTTTGAAAAACTGCTTACTCATAGGAGTCCCTAAATCAGTATGAATATGTAGAGTCATCTTCCATGTCTTCTTCATCAGCAAAAGCTGTACAAGCTAACCTTTCTTTTCTACAAGTATTTGTAATACTGATTTTATATCCCATTCTGCATTTCTCAAGAAACTATATTAACATAGTATTTTATGTTCTCTCATTGTGAGAATAATAGCCTATACAGAAAAGTATTTTTGCATTTCCTGGTTTGTTTGGTTTTTTTTTCTTTCAAGTAGAAGACAAAAAAAATTAATGCAGCTAAGCCAAAGAATAAGAATGCATGGGCCCTAGGAATGCTGTAAAAATTCTCTATGGAGAATGCTTGACATGAACAAAATGCATCTAGATAGAGAAAGGTCCATGCAGGTGTGCAGTCAGCAACCAGCTGAAGCTCATGAAAAGATGGGAAGCTGAACCACAAGAATTTCAAGGGCTGCTGCTAAGAAAACTGAGCTAAATGGTTAATTTTTATGTTTATTATATGTATGACTTAAGAGAAACTGTAAGATTAAGTCTTATTATAGCTTTAGGCAATTTTTGAGATCTTCTTCTGAATCACAAGCTACCTTTGTTTCTTAGGCAATTCTCTTTTCCTGACATATGCAAAATACCTACAGAGTTAAGAATAAGCTATATAAATTTGTATTGCAAACAGATATTAGACTGTAGAGTTTGGTATGAAACAAACACTGCAGATAATCTATTCATTTTATACTGGCTTTTCAGAAATGGAAAACAACTAAAGAAAACAACACCTGAAAACCAAAAAAATCGCACAAACAAACAACAAAAAAGGTCCCCAAAACAACCCTCCCCCAAACCAACAAAAGAAAAAACCCCACAAAAACCAATCCAAATGAAAAAAAAGAAAGAAAAAAGAAAAAAAAGGAAGTACTGGTTTTTGAAAATGTTTCTCAAAGACTTGCCAAGTAAGAATATCCTGAGCTTCAAAACTTTCTACAGTTTATTTTAAACTCTGGAAATTATGATCCCAGCTACTACCACTGATAATACTATTTTGCTGTGGTTTTTATGTTTCATCAAATGTAGCTATAAACCAACTCAGCTGTAAATCACTGTGATTTAAAATATTTTCCTGTACATGTTTGTGACTAACTGTATAAGTTGAAAGTAAAATAAATAACTTGGCGGGTGCAGGGGTGTGTGTGTGTATTTTTTTCCCCAAAAGGGGCTTCTGTTTAATATTTTTTATGATGTTTGACAACTTAACATGGCATGGAGAATATTGCAACTCATCTTTCTGCAATTTGATAGTCCATTTTCTAAATCAAGAATGCCAGCTTCCACAATTTTATTCCCCTTAACAGATTTTACCTTCAGTAAGAAGTGGATGACTACACAAATTATAAAACAGGCAGTATTTGTCACCAAATTTCAAGTGATACTTTATGACTAAAAGAGAAATTAATTCACAGCTGCAATTTCTGGTTAAAGAAAGTACTAAGAATATTTTTATCTTAATTTATTAAGAAATTTTTCTACTCTTTGAGGTCAGAGGTAATTAAAGAGGTTATTAAAAAAAATTTATCACTTCTTATTAAAAATTTACAGTTATCTACCTCTTCACTAAAAAAAGAAAAAAGAAACCTCTATTTAGGAAAACACATTCACTGATTCTATTCTGGCAAATATGAAATTCCAGACCAATCTGTGCCATGATACATGGATTAAAATGCTGGTGTTGAGCAAGTATAATCTAATGAATGCTACCCTTCTACCAGAGAGTTAACTCAAGATCTACTTTTGTTCACAGAAAAGTTCAGGGAAGAAAACAAACCAGCAACTCAATCTATCTAAATTACCTAAGTCACTTGATAAATTGGAAGGAATCATGTTGATATTTGGCTGTTAAATTTCTGCTAGCTTCTTGTTATTGGGAAATACTGTTTGTTTTAAATGCCCCAAATATGGTAATTAACATTTAAATAGCAGATTCATACTATTATATAATAAGAAACTCCTGTCCTTTCCATTTCTTCAATATAGATACCATGTTATGATAGCACTTAAGTTCAACTTTACCCCTAAATAAGCATTTCCATGCTTTTTCATCCATTCACCTTTTTCTGTATTGAAAATACTTTTTGTCACAATGTAGCAATCGTCCATAAATTTCTTCTTCTGCAGAAAGTCTCAGCATCCACAATAACTAATCCATCAAAATGCAGAACATTTGTTGCCCCTAAACACATAATGAAAAACACTCAAAAAAATCCAAAACAACACAACCCCCAAAATCCCAAACTGTAAATGTAATTCATAAGTGAGGAGGGAAATTTTGTGCCTGGTGTCTTGCATTTTAGAATCTTACTACCTAAATTTGTTTCCAGGAATGAGTAAAAAATGAATGATAGGCATGGTCAATTTCAAGTTTTAATCAACCTAAAACATATTAATTAAGTGAATCCATGGTTTCTAGTTCCTGGAAAAAAATATGCACATAGTCTTTTACAAGAAAAAATTTCCCAATATACTGAAGAGGAAAATACAAGTTTTCAAAGAAGATAGATAGTCAAAATAGTAACCATATAACCCTACTTGTATTAATGGCCACATATTCCTACTAGTCACTCATAATAGGTTGATTTTATTAGAAGTCAAACACTGTTGGGACACCTTCTACTAAAAGAAAACGAATGGCTTCTAACTTCTATATTACTGAACTGATAAACAAATAACATTCTAGCTTGTTTCACAGACAAAATGCAAAAATTTCAAAGTGTAACTATACAGCATGAAGAGGTCACATCACTGAGTACTCATTAGAGAGATAAAAGCTAAAATCACTCTACATGGGGTACATTTAAACTATAGAGTCTACTGAATTAAGATCGTTCTATATACATTAAGGAAAATAAATTCTACTTAAATGATAATTACTGAAAAATTAATTCTTCAGTATGTAGGATAATAAATTGCTTTTTAAACAAAATTTCTATAGATGAATGTGATTTAGAAAAATTCCTCCTCCCTAGACAAATACTGGATAAACCATTTTTTTGAGAAATTAATCCAAGAAAGAAGTTAATTATTTTCCAATAGCTCATCACACGGCGTTCACTGAACTTACATTACAATGCAAAATACGAGCATTGAGTTTAAAAGGAAATATTTGAAGTTGCTAAGCAACATTCTTTGTTTATCATATTGGTTCTGAAATGAAAGCAATGGAAGCATAAAACAAAGCAAACAAATATACAAACAAATATATAATCTATTTCATACTCAACATTAAAAACCCTTTTGTTCACAGAATACAAATTAATAAATATTCTTGACAGCAGCTTGATCTATGGTTCAATGGAATTTTTGTCTCTGCATTGTTACTGTTATTTTGACATCACTTTCAAAACATTAGTAAAAAGATATAAATAAGTAAGAAGTAAGAAACTACAGAAAAATTGTATTATTGAACACAATTTCTGGAAAATGCTCAAACTAAACTCATTCTATATCTGAGTATGGACAGAGTCTGAGGGAAGCGTGAAATATTAATTTATAATAAAAAATATCTAAGCATATAGATGTGATTGTCCAAATGTATTTATTTAATCTCGCTTTAGAACATATGTTTATTTCTTATAAAATACATTTTGTTATGAGCATTTCTTCTTATAAAAAAGATAATCAAAACCAGGTTGGATGGGGCTTTGTGCAATCTGGTCTAGTGGGTTGTATCCCTGTCCATGGCAGGAGTGGTCGAACTAGATGACCTTTAAGGTCATTTGTCATCCAAATTATTCTATGAATCTACAAGATAGACATGGGATTTATTCTTCCTGTTTCTGAACCATTCAGGTTGCAAAAAATCAAGTTAGTGACCGTGGATTGAGGGGCTTTCCAGTTGTGAAGCAGTGTAGCCACAATGAAGGCATAACTGCTACCCAAACCAGCTGAGGCAATTGCTGACGATTAATGGTTCCCCTCTGAAATACTTCCTTCTTGTGCCAAATCCCTTGCAATGAGTGAAGGGAAGTGCAGCAACGCACTGTGTGAAAAGGAATGTCTTATTCTCATGAAGATTCTCAGCTGGAGAAGTGCCACCAGACCAGTCTGACTTAGTGTTTGAAACCTGAAACTGAACTGCCGAATATGTCTGCCCTACCGCTGTGTGCATGTTCTCTGTTTGTGTCATCCTTTAATTTCTTAAAAAGACATGTGGTTCTGTTTCACAGCTTTCCATTTCTTCTTCAGTGTAAGTAAATGAGGGCAAACCTTTCTGTAAATGAGACAGATGACCAGCTAGGAAAGGTGACTTTGGCCAACTTGTAATATGCCTGGCTGCAGTCATTGGGGCTGAGGTTTTGTACCTCTCATTGGTTATACTGCTGAAGTGGATAAGGCCTCAGTCACCCCACAAAGCAAACTTCAGACTCAATATGTAATAGGATCGTAAAATATGCTGATTTGGAAGGCACCCACCAGGATCATAAAGCCCAACTCCTGAACCTGTGCGGGACACTTGGACCTGAGAGTGTTGTCCAAGTCACTTCAGGCTTGGTGCTGTGACCACTTCCCTGGGAAGCCTGTTTCAGTGCCCAGTCACACTGTGGGGGAAGAACGTTTTCCTGATATCCAACCTAAACTTCACCTGACTCAGCTTCATATTGTTTCCTCGAGTCCTGTCACTGGTGGTGAAAGTTATCAGCGACTGGCCCTTGTCTGACCCTTGTAAGGTTGTTGAGGAGAACTCTGAGATCACCCCTCAGTCTCCTCTTCTCCAGGCTGAACAGGCCAAGTGCTCTCAGCCACTCCTCATGCTGCTTCCCCTCCAAACTGTTCACCATCCCCTTGTCCCTCCTTTGGATGCTCTCTAATAGCTTAATGTCTTTTTCATGTTGTAGCGCCCAAAGTGTCAATGTTTCATCCTTCATTGTTAACAGAGACAGTGCATGTCAGGTTTTTCCAGGGCAGTTTCTTGACAGAGTGGAAAAATACTTGGTCTTCTATCAATATTTTCAGATCTTTAAGAAGCTATTTCTTTGCTCTATCCTCTCTTTTCAAGTACACTTGACTTTTGCCTCAGTTGCTAAAAATGTTACCATACTAATATAAACATACACATGCACTAGGGCAGTGGAAATGCTGGTAGTTTGTTTTATATCACATTCTTCAGACACTTTTATCCCAGATGACCTGGAGCAGATCTTCCAGATAAACGTCTGAAATCATACATGTCTTTGGGGTATATAAGTGTTGTAAAAAATGGAAAATTTTATCACGAGTTTCTTTTCTCTTAAAGAAACAATAAACCAAACCAGTAAGCATACCAACCCCATTTTTTAATATGCATTTTAAAAAACCCTAAATAATTTTTTAAAGAAAAAAATAAATTCAAAGAACAATTAATGTTTAGATTCAATTCTCTCTAGGTATCCCTAAGTATTGGGTTAAGGGTTTGATGTTGCTGATGTTGTTGTTTTCTTTGGTTTGGGTATCAGGTTTTTTGGGGGAAGGAGTGGTCATGTGTCAGTCAAAAAAAAACAACCAAGTGTTTAATGGGGCAATGGAACTTTCAAATGCATCATTTTGGAGGTATGAGCAAGGTATTTTTTAAGTTTACTCTTATTCTTTTAAGAGCAACAACATCTGTCTTTAGTCTTTGGGGTTTTTTTAATAAGGATTTTTCTCTGAATATTTTTTTAAGAAAATGGGGCTCATTCACTGTTGGGCCTCTGGAATAATTAGTCCATTTTGATGTCATAGATGCATCCTGGGAACCAAGCTCAACCAGCCTAGCAGGTATTTCTTAAGATAATCAGTGACTTTGAGATGAAAATCCAAACTAAATAAAAGCAAATAAATGGAAAAATATTTCCATTAAAATAATGGAAAATGTACTTGCTCCCTGGATTTTTAGTCTTCCTTTGAAAAATGGGGATTTTTCAATCGTTTGGAAAATACAGAGGAGAAAGGAATAATTTTAGATTAACGTCCTCTGGGAAGGTGTGCAGTGAATCCAAATATGCAATAACTTTAAAATTCTGATGCTAAAGTACAGTACTGATCTGCAAAGAACTGAGTACCTTTAAAGACAACCATAATGTCCTGATCTTTAATGAATGTTAGTGGATAGTATGGTGAGAAGAATTTGCAAACACATCCTTAATTTTGAGTTTGGCGGTGAGTGATATGTATCCTGGTCTCATAGAATGTTAAGCTCCCATGTAAACACACATTTTGAGAGCCTATAAATCCTATAAAATATTAGAACTAGTATTTTATAGTAGAAGACCTAACTTCTGACAACTCCCACTGCCATTCAGCAACCATTCCTAAAGGCTTAAATGTTTAATAAGCACCATCAGGAAAATAAGTTCCTTATTTTAGTAATGATGTTCAAAATCACTGCTAAAAATAGATTCAAAACCCCCTTCATCTGAACACTAAAAAGATGAGAATCAAAAAGTAGAATCTGATAAAGTTATAAAGTTTATTTCACAGAACATTCTTATTGGGTTATTAATCAACAAGTTAAGTTATTAACCTATGAGTCAATTATAAATTTGGAGGCAGTCAAGCATTCAGAAACGATAAATGGAAAGTGGATTCAAGGCAATCCTGTTTATGGATTAAGGATGTAACAAGTTCTACTTCTATGAACACAGTAGGAAGCTGTCAGCAAGGACACCCATCTTTACTTACAATTAACAACATTTTTCTAATTAGTATAGAGCCATAGGTAATATTACCTAATTTCCTTGCTTTTACAATTGCATTCTTGAATTTTGTTTACTTTCTGTGTAACTTTTGTTGCTTTTTGTTACATATCCAAATAAAATCTGTCTCCTCCTTCACCCTGTTAAAAGCCAGGATTGGCAGAATACTTCCCCCACCCCGTGTAAATTCTCAGTCATTCCTGAGCAGTGTGATAGACTGCCTAGGCTGGGAATTAATACATAGTTTGTCCCTTTTACAGGTCCCTTCCACTTCAATTGGACAAGACCTTAAAAGCAATAGCAACACCTGCCACTTAATACCGCTAAACAAAAGATAAAAAATTGGAGGGAAATTGTTTAAACCTATACTTGATATTCAGAACACTTCCCCAGTTCCATTGAAAGGACACAACATAAATGAACATGTAGTAAAGATGCGATGCTTTTTTTTTTCTGAAGGTATTTTTCAAGGTATTTCTGAGGAAAACTTGCAACAAACAGTTTGCCATAAAGAACAGTGTGTCAACTTATGGTTCCTTGTCTTAATCCCAAAGTTTGAGAGGAAAATGTTGACAATAAATTTCTCATCATCACAAGCACCATTTAGAAAAATATGT
The DNA here is from genome assembly GCA_025920805.1 of Petroica traversi. NCBI lineage: Eukaryota > Metazoa > Chordata > Aves > Passeriformes > Petroicidae > Petroica > Petroica traversi. The sequence continues at coordinate 21,538,359 of JAHLSL010000006.1, read as the reverse complement.
AACCGTTAAATTCCCGGCAAAGAGTGATACGGAGCTATATGAATTACACTTTTTATTCATAAAGTTTTTGCCTGTTTCACCAGCAGTGTTTCTGACTGCCCAGGACAATTCATCCCTCATTATCAGGATGAATATAGAATAAAGCAAATAAACTTTTCTACTTTATAATTGTTGTTGGCAGTGTTTAACATTTACATACATGGAATATTAACACAAGGGATACAAAGTCATTATAAACTAATGCTTTACAAAGTGGAAAGACAATATCCTCAGCACCACTCTGCACTGCATTTCAAATGGCACATTTCGGGCAATTTATGTTAATTTCCATCATTTACAGAACATAATGACACAAATCTGCTAGATTTCATAACAGCAGCCTCTAAGTATTTAGAACTATGAAGAACATTATAATGGTCTCATTAACTGTAAGTTGAGAATCAAATTTCCATTTCTTGGCAGAACTGTTATTGCTTAACTCATGATCCACAACACTTTTCATGTTTCACAAGTTGTAACAGCCACTGGTCCGCTCCATTTCTTTCCCTTAGTGGCCTCATTGAGTAATCCCAAAGCAATAAAGAGAGATAAATTGATACTGATCTTACCTGAAGTAACTTGTTGACCACTTTCTAGCTGGTATTAGTTTGACAAAGGCCAGTGATATCCAGTTTCCCTTGATGTGCTTTGGAACCTTAAGTATATACAGAGTTCATAGCCTAAGCCACTGAAATATTGAAAGAAGAAGGCAATAGCACAGCAAATGTTTGCCTTTCAATCTGACATTATAGTGAGAAGGATAATGAACACTGTGTTCATAAGAAAAAGTATGGCTAAAGCAAGCAAAAATCCGTCATTTCTGAAGTACATGAATGCTGGGAGGTATTAGGAGAAAAAGGTCAACTGACTGTCCAAAGCCTATCAAAAAGGTTAGTTACATCAAACAGTACAGCCAAGATATGTCCTGGATCAACAGCAGAAATACTTGTCTATTTATTCCTCCTTCTCTTCCTCAAAATTTTTTATCAGTTGTTTTGAGTAGAATATTGAGAAGGACAATGATGAGTTGAACAGAAACAAATTTGCTCCAGGTTATACTTAAGCACGTTGGTTTCATCCCATCACACCGACAAGGTGATGTGCACTTACTGACCCATAACTGCAGATATATCACAATTATGTCATTTCCTAAACTTTTATTTGCTAAGGGAAACAATTTACATAATGAGCGTACACATTAAAGCCAGAAACAATACAGCTATTTTTCAAAGCTTTATCTTCTGAATCATTAATATCCTAGGACTGTAGGAATTTATGTTGTGGATGCTATAAATTTAAAAGCACCTTAACCCAAATTAAGTACTGATATACAATGATCAATCATTATACATATAGATAGCTTTCTATAGGTTTGCATTTGGAGCAGAGATATTACTCAGTAGCTGTATCAGTGATTTATCTGATACACTGTATCTACAAGAATAACAATCAAACAAACATAGCATCTTTCAAGTTCTTTAACAAGAAAATTCTTAACAGTTATTTCTACATGAAAGAGGACAATGTTTAGGGTACCCCAAAAGTCTAGAGGTAATAAATTATAGTAAGGATAAAGAACCAGCACAAAGTAGAAACTGAAAGTATTGCAGTGTAGCAGAGATGAAACATCCTCCAGCATTTGTGTAGTAGATAATTTTCCATTAGCAGCAGTCAATAAGTCACCAAAGGTGCAATGCCACAAGAGGTTACACACTTCGCAATGTCTAAATGCAACACTTAAAATCTAGAGAAGCTGAAAAAGCCTGTGTACTGGAGTCATATCAAACTTTTCTTTTACCCAAATTGCATTAATTTGATCATGAGCAGTGTAAACAGTGGCAAAACTATCAATAACTAAATAATTAAAAGACTTTTCATTCTCTTGTTACTAGCCCAAAAGATTCTGTGGAGGTTCAAGAAAGGCTGCAAAGTGTATTATCCCACAACCCTTAGAATATTCTTTCTCTCTTTTGACTTCTTTTTATTACATCACTTCTACACAGATAGACACACATACTGGGCTTCTATCTGCCATGTACACTTCCGGTAACCCTGAGGTTATCGTGGTAAAATGTTTTACAGTTTAACTCCGTGTTAGTAAAATCAATTTATTTCTTGGAACAGAAAGTGAAAAGTTTTTCTATAGTCATATTCCACAGCCTCTCATAATCTTACGGATATCTGTACAAATCCGCCAGCATGACTTCACTGTGACTGGTTCCCACACGAGCTGAACTATTTATGTTCATCTAGATCCCTGTCTTTTAACTTGTCTGGTGATCCCTTTTTTTTTAACTTGTCTGGTATTCTGCATCTATCCACTAGCTCTGCAGTTTATTTTCATTTTTACTGATATGCTCAGTAAATGTATTAGCCTTATTGAGGCATTCAACACCTAGATAGCACCAAGAATGTGCAGAAAAATGAAACTGGTCTCCAGTACCTATTTCTACCTTCTATACCTTAGTTATTAGATTATATTTCTTTTCATTTTAGAGTGGAGATCTGCTTACCTGTGACAACAGAGAGAAATCCAAGACTGTTTGTCATTCATTATCTGTACAAACATATTCCTGGATCATCTTTTTAACACCAAGGAGAAAGAAACAGAAATTTTAAGTCAGTTTTGACAATGATGTAATGAATATAACATATAATTATGTCTTAATAAGGCCACAAATAAAATAAATTATGCAAAAGGATAACATATTAGGAAGTCAGGAATGACAGATTCTATAAACAAATATTTATATCAGGAGACCTTCCATTTGAAGGTTTTCAAGTCAATCTGCTATGGCTTCTTTGCAAATATTTAGTTAAATCCTTCTCATTGACTGTTTATGTATCAGGATTATTTGGCTGGCTTTATTTTGCATACTAATTGCTATTTTAGGCTACTATTGCTCTACTGCTCATAATTTCTTCACCTAATTCACTATGAATTCTGCGTCACCTTTGATCTACCAGAATAAAATATGTTAATTTGAAAGACAAGAAAAACATTGAAGTACAACTCAAAACATAATTTTTGGGGGAAAAGATGCATAAGTGGATTGACTTTCAAAAGGTAGCTGCTATTACAAGGCTTTAGTGCACTTAAGACTTACAATTTTGTAGACACTACAAAACATGGGTTTTTAAATCTTCAGCACAACCTAAACACTGAAATAGGAGAAAATTGTGACAGGAGAACACTGAAAATATTGAAATCTAAACACTAAATTTGTAAGAAAAGCCAACTCACAAGGTGACCATTGCAGTATATAACTGGCATTACAAAAACAATATTTTCTGGTGCATAATACCTTATTGAAATACAAGACTTATTTTTTTTTACCTTATCTGACTTGCGTGAGTGGGGAAATTATATATTGAAACATGAAGGTTGAAAGAGTAGCAGAATAGAAATATTATGTTTGGCATCTTTAAAGTTTTAGTATGATTCCTTTTCAAAATTTAAGAGGGTTAAACCTTAATGTCAATACCAAGAAGGACAAAATGCTATTTACTACTTTTGTGAACCCTGGTTTCTTTGTGAGTAAAAATCATGTTTAGGAGAAGCACACTGGTAATCAAAGACTTACATGAAAAACTGGAATAACAATTTAGGAGTGAGAGCATTTGGTTACTATTGTTATCTACTTTTGGGTACAAGTTGCTATCAGCAACCCTTTTGGGATAATAAATTAATTTGCACATACATTTTCAATTTAAACTGAAACACTTAAACTTGCATTCAAGTACCAAAATATTATTTGTAGTCCTGTTGATTGATGCCTTCAGTCCTAAACAGATGGCAAAAGAAAGCAGAGGACAAACAGAGACAGCAAACAAGTATCTCTTCAGAGACTAATATCACTCTTATCCAGTCTAGACTGTATAAAGCAGAAAGAGCTCTCAGGGCAAAGAACTAACCTTTGTGATGAAGAAAATTTGAATCTTTTATTACATCTTGTCCTCTTCTTCCTGTTTTCAACACAGCTAATTTTAAGCAAAATGCAAACCTATTGAAAATTGGAAACTCATGGTAGTAAAAATTTTTGATGTATGTTCCCCATTAAGACTGGAAGCAGAACCAACTCTAATCGACAGAAAACTCCAAAAGGAAAGAATTCCCAAATTTTAATACTACTCCTTTGTGAATATATCATATATCAAATATATTAATTTATCAAATATTAATTCTGATATATTTTTAAAACTGATATTTTTTTTAGTTTCACTTTGAGTCATCATTGGCTATTACAATCAAGGTTTTGTTCTTAACTGTCTCGATATTATGCTTTTAAACATTCTCTTGATCTCTGTCTGATGGAATATGTTGATTTATTATGACCTGAAGTAGTAATCAATACAAGGATCATGATTTTATAATAAAAAGAAAAATAAATCTATTACTTTCTAGGCCATTAAAAAAAAACACCAGCAAAAAACCAATTTTCTAATTTACCTATAAAACATTGCTAAATTTTTCAATTTTTTTCTGAAGCCAATATTATGTATTAGCATTAAATTCTTACATTTAGTGTCACCTAACAATGGGAAGAGTCACACTGCTCTAGAATTTCTTCTTTAGAGAGTGATCCCTCCTACTGTTCAAGTTAATTTCTGATTCTCTTGCAAGGTGTCTTATTTAACAGCTTGTATTAATTACTTTAGGTGTGGTTGCAAAATGATAAATCAGTCTGAAATGTGCATTTCCTTAAGCTTGGATTTGGTGCTGGGGAATCAACACTGGCTACAATAGCAAAGATTTTGGCTTTTCTGCCTTCTTGTGAAATACCTGATCTTGTGAATGGAATGGGACACATATGGGGCTCTGAATTTTGGGAAAGGGCTCCTCTTCTGAGGCAATGAAGGGCAGAAAAGGAAGGCCAGAAGAGAGTTGGAAGAGGCATGATGGCTGATGCTAGAAAAGTGTTTCACATTAAAAAAGGTTCTCTCTTTGGGTCTAAAAAAAATTCAAAAAGTCTTCCATCTTGCAGCAATAAAGTAATAAAACTCTGTTGAAAACAAACCTAAATAAATGTTAAATTTTAGATGAGAGAGGTCACACCCTCTGTTACTATGTGCAAACAACAACATAATTAGATTATAAGCAATTGTTGGTACTGAAGATATGACTGCCTTCAGGTCAGGCAAGGAGACCTATGGGAAGATTCTTTGTGTATGAAAAAAGCATCACTTTTACAACTTAAAATACAATCAGAAACTCAGCCTTTTGAGACGTGAATGAGAACAAGACCAGTCACTACCACAGAATGCCTTGAACAGCAAGGGGTTGAAATACTTCTTTATGATTTAAGGACAACAATCACAGACTGCAAAACAGTGAGGCTGGAGTCTTAGGCCTCAGTGCATCAGTCATGGCACCTTGAGATACTTACTGCGACTCAGACATAAGTGATGGATGTAGTAAATAATTGTTCATGGATAATATTCCGTCAGATTCTCCTAAGAACAGTTCATCTTTGGATGTGGTTCTATGAGACAAAGCAAGAAGATTAGTCCTAATTGATGAAGCAGGCTTAAAGGATTTAAATACAAATTGATTAAATATAAATAAACCTGGTAATCTAAAGAATGGGGAAAAAATATTGTACCAAGTAAAAGAATATATAATTTGATGAGTTTGAAGTAGAAAGTCAGTTTATTTTCTGTCACTAGAAAAAATAACCAGCAGAAACTTTTAAAAATATAGCATAGGAGTAGAAATGGTATGTTTCTAAGGAAAAAAAGGGCTTACCTCAGTTCAGGGCAAGGACATGGAAGAGATCAACCTGAGTGCCATTACACGACACATGCAAGACATGAGGCCCTACCAACATGGATTTATGATAGCAAGGTCCTTCTGAACCAACTTGATCATCTTCAAGATAAAGATGACTTGCTTAGTAGATGAGGGAAAGGCCAACCCAGGACACTCATCTATTGATAAGGCTGATGTTGTTTATCCAGACATCAGTAAAGCATTTGACAACATCACCCACAGCATGCTCCTAGAAAAAATTGCTGTTAGTGGCTTGCCTGAGTGACTGTGTGGATAGAAAACTAGCTGGATGGCCAGCCCCGAGAAGTTGTAGTAAACGGAATTAAACCCTTTTGGCAGCCAGTCACTAGTGGTGCTCCCCAGGGCTCAGTTTTGGGGCTGGTCCTGTTTAGCATCTTTATTGATGATCTGGATGTGGTGATCAAATGTAAGTCAGTAAATTTGCAGATGCAGTTGGTTGGGAGTGTTTATCTGCTCAAGGGTAGAAAGGGTCTACAGAGAGATCTGGACAGACTTGATCAGTAGAATAAGGACAACGGCATGAAATTCAATAAGGTGAAGACCCTGGCTCCAGAGCTTGAGTCACAGAATCACAGAATTCTTATATCTGGAATTGACCTCTGGGTATCATTTAGTCCAACCACCCTGGCAAGGTAGGGTCACCTAGAGCAGGTGACACAGGAACACATCCAGGAGAGTTGCAGCAATCCAGTGTAGTCAGCCTTGGAGAGCAGTGGCTAGAAAGCTGTTTGGCTGAAAAGGGCCTGCAGGTGCTGGTTGACAGCTGGCTGGGCATGAGTCAGGGTGCCCAGGTGGCCCAGAAGGCAAATGGCATCAAGAATAGTGTGGCCAGCAGGACCAGGTTAATGATTTTCCTCCTGTACTCAGCACTGCTGAGGCTGCACCTCTAGCGCTTCATTCAGTTTTGGGCCCTTCCCTTCAAAAAGGACATTGAAGTGCTGGAGCATGAAGGGTTTAGAAAATGTTTTATGAGGAATGGCTAAGGGAGCTGGGCTTGTTTGGTCTTGAGAAGAGGAAGTCTGGGGGGACCTCATGGCTCTACAACTGCAAGGAGGTCATAGGGAGATGGGGGCCAATCTCTCCTGCTGTGCCTGCAGTGAGAGGACCAGAGGAAATGACCAAAGATGAGATAGGGGAGATTCAGAATAGATACTAGAATTTTTTTATTTTTTTTTCTGTTAGGGTGATCAGGCACTGGAATAGATTTCCAATTCCCCACCAAAGACGTGGTGGAGTCACCACCCATGAAGGTATTCAAGAGATGTCTGGATCTGGTGCTGAGTGATATGGTTTAGTGGTTTAGGGGTTGCAGTAGTAGTGCTGGGTGAATGGTTGGATCTTGAAGATCTCTTTCAACCTTGATGATTCTAGGATTCTATGATTCTGAGCCTGAGTGTATCTAGTAACAGAAAATATCGCTACTGGTTTTTGTGTGAATAAATGCATAAGAAAGCTGATTTATTTTAAGCCACATCAAACCTGGCACAGCTAAGAACTCCGGCATTTAGGTTCTCTAAGTGCCTGTTTTGCATACTTAGATGAGATGTCCTGTTAATTTTTATCTTATATATAATGCATCATTCGAACAGAGCTAGCTCTTATGAAATATGTCTGCAGTCACAGATAGTATTTTGCTCATAATGTACTTCTGGACAACTGGGAGAAAGCTGTGCACCATCCCATGGAGTAAGACTCTATATTGTTCCAGAGCAACTGTGTCAAAACCAGCCCAGTTTCAGAGTCCAAACCCACTAGCTTTACAAAGCACAGATGTTAACACTAAACTTGTCTTCTTTGAAAACCCATAGGAAACAGACTGACATTTTGAGGGGTGATCAAGGGTAATTACCAAAGAAACCACCAAAATGTGTTCAGTAATTTCTGAAATCATGACCATTCACCTGGTGTTCAGCATGTTTCTTTTGAAACCATTTCCTACCAGCTAATTCCAAGTGCAACTGGCCCTGATGTCACCAGCTATACTTTGAGAACATGATATATCATCATCAGTTGAAATTATGGATATAAATTGGTCTGAGAATGAACTGCTATACTGGGAAACTTGCACAGCTACAATTTAGGCAAGACATTTTACATTTGAAGTGAATATGACTCAAGTTTTCCATCAGACGTATATGAAGTGTCGCTATATAGAGAGACAAATTGAACACATTTCTACTCCTACCAAAAATTTATAATTAGCACCTCAATGCAATAGGCTAATTTAAAACCAGACACAAGGACTTCATTGGAAGACATAATGAGCTACAGAGTAGTTGGTGAATCCTTGTTTGTTACATGGCGTCACGCATGTTATTAGGAGAGAAAATATCATTACTTTGCTTTTGTGTATACCTATGTCGTTCTCTGTCTTGAAGATCTCTCGTCTTTTCTCCTCAGGATGCAGATAATACCAGAAAAGGTTCAGAGAAGGGGGCCAAGGATGATCAAAGGTCTAGAATGTGTTCCATATCAACACCACTACTCTGTGTAAGTGTTGTGTTTCCATTTGCTTGTTTGCTTCTAAATCTTAAAGGAGAGAAAAAAAAAAAGAGAATGGAAAGGGGCAGAGGATGGAGACCTGCAAAATCATGAGTAGTATAGGGAAAACAACTGAAATATGTTTTTCTATCCTCCAGTACAGGTAATGACAACATCAGATGAAACTATGAAGTGAAAGGTTCAAAACAATCAGATGGAGGAACTTCCTCTGGCACATTGTAATTAAGATGAAGAATTGTATTCTGCAAGATGTTATGAGTTTACTAGTCAATTAAATTGATGAAACGAGAGTGCACTGTACAACCCAATAATTTTATGTGAGTAGCACCAAAGATGTCATTTCTTATGCATGGAATTTCTAAATATTTTTTCTTTTCAGCTTGGTAAATCCTGAAGAAACATTAAGTGTCCACTGTTTTGTCATCTTCATGTTTCTATATCTTTCCACAAAATAGTGGGCTAGGCAAACTTCTTGCTTTCATGAAATATGTGTGTCCTTATATCCTTACTTCCTCCCTTTTCTACTGGCTGCGAAAGTCTTCGACTGCCTTCAAGAAGAAGAAGAGTTTAAAAAATAAAATAGAAGGCAGCTTTCTTTTACACTATGTTGTTCATACTGCTGTTCTTGCTTTTCACATGATACTTGGAAACCCAGAGGTGTCCTCATTTCTAAGATTTATGGGGAATGGATAACATAAATCTTAAGCATTTCAAAGATTTATTTTTTTTTAAGTTGTATTGCAGTGAAATCCAATTATCTCTCTGTTATATACCTTTCTTGCATTCAGGGCTTTTGGAAAAGAGTTTATTTTTATACTGGACAATTTTCATATTGTTGATTTACTGTGCTCAATAGTGTGTGTAATTCCCATTTCTTCTGAAAGTTTCAACTTTTATCTTGTGCCTTTAGTGTATTTATGATGTTTTAATTTTATATATAGATATAGAGACTGCATGTCAGGATTAAGAGGTCCGTTTTGAAAGAGTGTTTCTTACAGAACACCAGAACAAGAAACATCTTTTGCATAAAAAGCCACAAAATAAATACTTCATATTTATATATTCTTGCAATACATTGCTTTACAAAATTAAACAAAATAGCTGAAGGCTGTTTTACATTTATAAATTTCTAGAAAATTATGTTTTCTATCAACTTCAAAAAAAAAAATAGGGACATCACTGTCACGTGTTATACCACCATTCTTAAAAAAAACTCAGGTTCATTTGTGGCACAATACATAGAAATGTAGAATTTTTTGTGTTGTTGTCCTGGGTTGGCCATATGACCTGTTTGTATCCCCAATCGTCCTCTTGCTTATGCTGGACATTAAGCTCTACAGCTTTAAGTTAGCCCCAGAGAGACAGAGAGAGTGAAAGTGGAGGAAAAAAAAAAAACCAGTGGTCGCTTGTCTGCAGGAGTTGCATCTTATCACTTGAGAATGGCCTTGAGGCCACATTCCAGCGGGACTGCGGGTTTTTTTTTTATTGTCTCTGGTGTGTGCGGGAACAGCACGCAGCGGAGGGCTCTCTGGGATCTTTCTTGGCTTTTTTGCAGGGAGAGACTTTGTTTCTTTTGCTGCGTATTTTTTTCCTTCTTCCTCCTCCTGGGACTGGCTGGCATCGCGTGTGCCCGGGGCACCAGGGAATCCCCGCCCCCACCCCCCCGACTTCTACAGCCGGGCCCGGCAATCGCCCCCCCGCCCGCACTGGAAAACTGAACCGGACTCAGACGGACTCTGAACCTACCATCTCTTCAGAGGAAGGAGAGGTTTCATTGTTTTCATATTATTCAATTTTTTCCTATGCTTGTGAATATTCTATTTGTTAAATAAATAGTTTTTTCCACTTTTCTCTAAGGAAATTCTTCCCGGACCTGTAGGAGGAGGGGTGGCTGGAATCGGCTCTTCCTAGAGGAGACCCCCCCAGAGGTTTCCTCCTAAATGTTTGCCCTAAATCAGGACAGTTGGAAAAGATCATTAGGATTGGAAAAGCCCTTAAAGATCATCGAGTCCAACCATTATCCCAACATGGCCAAGTGCACCAATACACCACGTCTCTAGGCACCCATCTACAAGCCTTTTAAAAAGCACCAGGGATGGTGACCCCACTGCTTCTCTAAGCAGCCTTCTCCAGTGCTTAGCCACCCTTTTGGTGAAAACTTTTTTTCCAACATCCAATGTAAAACTCCTCTGGCACCGCTTGAGGCCTTTACATCTTGTCCTATCTCTTGTTACCCAGGAGAAGAGACCAATCCCCATCAGGATATAACCTCCTGTTGGGTAGATGTGAAAAGCAATAAGGACTCCCCTGAGCCTCCTTTTCTTTCTGAGCTAAACATCCCCAGATCCCTCAGCTGCTCCTCACAGGACTTGTTCTTTAAATCCTTCACCAGCTTTATTACCCATAGACATACAAATGCATTTCACTGAACTAAAAGAAAATAAAAATTGCTAAGAAGAGTTTATCCCAGAGGTTTCTAGTTGGTTTCAGTCCCAGTGAGGCATTCACACTATCATGCCAGATTTGGAATTCTTACAGAGAAGATATATTCATAAACCATACATGAGCATAACTATTCAAATATACATGGATGTGAACATTGTCAAAACTAAATCTTTTCCTCTGCTTATAAATTATTTACAGATAGACTTTTTTCCCTTTGCAATTTTAATGGAATTTTAAAGCAAGTTTTAAATACTGGTTCATTTTTCACTATAAAAATTTTCACTATAGAATATTTCCTATTTTCTGTTTTAAATTACTATTAAGGATGTGCTATTTAATTGATTACATTAAATTAATAAACATTTATTCTTTAAAGGAATTCTCATACTCATAATTTTAATATACTGGGTGGACAATAAGGCTTTGTAAAAATGTGTTTAAAACCAGAAAAACTGTCATGAATTTCCAAGTAATACTTTCATTTTTCCCCACTAATGCTCTTGAAAACAAAAAGTGACTTAGCCAAGCATTTATAAACTCAGATACTAAAAACCTAGTACACATCAGTAAAACATATTGATGTTTTTATATTTCACTGAACTATTTATGAATGTATTGTATTCTTTTTTGCTTTGTCTTGATATTTCTCTGATTTTGCAACATAATTACTGCAAAATACATTTTACAGTAATTTTTGGTCAATAAAGTAAATATTTTGCTAAGGCTATTGCAGTTTTTCTCATACATCTGATTCTTGCCTTGGGAAAATAAAAAACAAAGCCAGTCCTGCAATATCAGCCCACTAAGGAAAAAACCCCACTTTTGCTTGTGTATTTCCACATTCATGAGTTCGACTGTCTTTTCTAACCATCATTTTTGAACTAATCCTTTACTTTATTCTTTAGCCCCAATTGATGAGGAAAAGAAAATACAATAAGGGAAAAAATGTCATGTTATACAATTCAATGTTGCTATCCATGAAAATTATAATGAAAAAAATTACTAGAAAAAATAGGATTTTTAAAATTAATGCCCTGTATGAGCAGGTCTTTCTGCAAGTTTGATAGAAACTAAATGCTCCACAGAAGGCTAACACCATATAATTCACAGGGTAACAGGTAAAAAAGAGATTTCAGAGCTACAGTAAAAATGTAACATTGATGTTTCACAAAAATGTCATATTTCCTGCTCAGGGATACAGTATTTCAATATAAATAAATTCACAGGTTGATGGTGTAACAGGGTGAGCAGATTTATCTTCTGGGATACAGCTGATAGCAGATAATGAAGAGCAGTTAGAATTGAAAAATCATTCAAAATCAAAGTACAAGTTCTTGTTTGCAAAAACCTTTATTTAAATAAAGGAACAAAACCCTCTGTCGCATCCTGAAAAGTGCAGGAAAGCAGTTTGAGCTCAACTTTTCCCGCTCTTTACTTTGATGTATTTGCACACATTCTCAGCAATGATTACCTGTAATTCCTGCTGTTTACAGCACAGTTAAAAGAGTGATTCAATAACACTGTTTCTCTTGTGGAGAAAATAAAGCTTTTCCTTTTGCTATCTAAGGTTTTAAGAATATTAATGACTCTTATTTACATTAGCAACTGTGGTAAGACACACGCACCAACAATTGCATTTTCCTGAAAAAAACCTTTTATTTTATAGGAGAGACACTGGCGGTGCCACGGAAATTGCACACACAGATCTGGAGGTTTGTAGGCTAATTATTGGTGCACTTAAAAGAGAAAACCACTAGACATGACTCATCAGTCCTTTATTACAGCACATGCAGACAGACAGCCACCACATGGTTGCCTAAGCCTCTGCTTTAAACAAAACTCTGAAAAATTCAAAATAAAACCCAGAATGACAGCAAAAAAAGGTAAGAGGATAAGACTGAAAAATAACAGAAACAGAAAGAGAGCTTGAGAAGAACAGCATTTTTATGAGGTTTTTGCTTTAAAGAGAACCATGTAAGAAATGTTAAAAAAATCTCTCTTATTCCACATCCTGGTGGATACAAGCTGCCTGAAATTCAGGGAATAAAGAAGCAGTAGGAGAGAAACTCATGCAGGCACTAGCAGTCCAAAAATAGCCACTAACCTGGTGCATAAAAGAAGTAGAAACATAATTGTAGTAGTTCAGGGCTCAGAAAAACTTTTTATTCCATCTTTGGACTGCTAGAAACATCCTTCTTAGTACTGCATTACAATGAACTCTTAAGGAGGGCATATAACAGACTGAGTGACTTTTTGTTAATTAATGTTAGGTGAGAAACTGGACCCAAGACAAGTTACGTAACGTCTTTCAAACCTCCTTCGCTCACTGGAAATGTCTTTTTGAGAAGAACAATTAGCTGATTTTCTTGAGTGTTGAATCCTCACAACTTTAAACAAAAGTCACTTGAAGCTCAGGTATCCTAAGAAAGTGGAATTCTTTCCCTTCATGACCGACAATTCAGAGTATCTTACACAGATGGACAATGCACAGTTGACTAACCTACTGGTTTGGGGGTTTATTTTATTATTTTGGTTTTAGTTTTGTTGGTGAATAATTTACAGCATCTTGCTAATTTTTCATCTTTTTCACATAAAATCTAATTCCTCTAGATGTAGAAAAATCACCTGCCTGTCTACCTCTTTGCACATTTTACATTTTATCACAAGCATGCAGGATAGTCTGTGATTTTTATGTGTATCATTGGGTACTTTAAGGGCAATCTAAGCTGACAGATGCAGCAGGACCAGAGACCTATACCTCCAGTTTCCTTTTCCAATTGTACAAAAGGATCAATTGTACAATTGATGCAAAGAAGCAAAATGATTGTTGACAGAATTTATTTCATGCTGTGGTTAAAGGCATGATAAGAATTATCATAGAATCATATAAAGTATAAAATCTTGGGTTGAAAAAGTCCTTAAATATAATCTAGTTATAACCTGCTTGCCATGGGCAGGGATGCTCAGGGCCCCATTGAACCTGGCCTCAAACACTTCCAGGGATGAGCCATTCACAGCTTCTCTGGGCAAGTTATTCTATCTAGTGCCTCACTACCCACTGAGTAAATAATTTCTTCTGAACATGCAACAAAAATCTCTCAGTTTTAAAAAGTTTAAACTCCCCCTCTGAGTGAGCAAAGTTTTATGCCCTCAGTTTTTCTGCATTTGAAGACTGGTGCCTTGTTCTTTCTCAATTTGTGTTGCAATAAGCCTTAAAAACTAAAAACTTAAAAACGAAGCCATCTTTGGATGCTCTGAGAGGCATAACAAAGTATTATACCCTACTTTGTGCAACTGAAAACTGGGTATTCACTACCACCACAGACTCTTCCCTCCATCTCAGTCCAGGAGTGTCAGTGAGATATTTTCTTGCATAAAGACAATAAGCTCATACAATCTCTTAAAAAAAGTAACCTTGTAATTCAAAGATGAGTACAGTTTTGATGAGCATGTCAGCATATGGTCTGAGCTCTGCTGTGGCATCAGGTCTCATTATGCAGCTAAGTAGGAGGCCTAGATTTTTGGATATAATAATACCTGTCTGAGTCTTCTCAGTAAAACAACACTTCTGCTTTATCTGAGCTAACTTGATTATACTACAACAGACATGTAAAGTTCTACTATAACACTGTTGTTTTCATTTCTATTTCACACATATATAAAGTAAAGTTATATTTGTCTTATTCTTTAGCTGGTGTTATGAAAAGTTTCATTTCATCCCTATAAATTTATAAGGTAAGCTTCCATATTCACTTAGTCTTCACAAACTGAGGCACATATTTATAAATATATAAGTCCATAAAGAATATATAAACTTTTTACTATTATTCTTATTGTAAATGACATAAATATCAATTTATCTCTCCTGTAATGTATATAGATTTATTGGATCACTAGTCATGCTGTCTGGCATACTAAAGCAATCTGTACTGTTTGTCCTTTGCAAAAAAAAGCCAGATGTGTTAGATTCAATGTTATGTTAAATATTTTCTGTAAGATTGACAACTCTGCCCCTCAGTGTTCTTAGGAAGTATCTATTTATTGATTTTTGGTAGAGTTAGAAACCAAACACAAGTAAGAAATGGGAATATAGCTCATTCTTTCCTTCTCTCCACCCTCTTTTTTCTATGTGAGCTCCCCAGATGTTCTGGCTTGTATGCAAGTGCACAATTGTAGTAGGGTCCTATAGAAACATATACTTGATAACTAAGAACAACTTAAAAAGAGAGAGAGGAAAAGATAGATAGAATTTGTTTAAACTGTCGAGATTTAATTATTTTGTGACATCAAAACTACATCAGTATAACTGCCCAACCAAGCTGATTATGCTGCAGCTTGCAGAACAAGACTTTAGACTGATTCCTAAATTCTGAGATCAAGACACTCTATTATTTCTGTAGTTTTCTGGACTGCTCTGCACAACTACAGTGAAAACCTAATTCATCACTATGTCACTACAAAGTTATGCCTGTTTAACTTCAGTAGTTCCACTGAGTTACTCTGAAAAGTCAGGACCCTGAAGAGTGTAAGATAACTGCAAAGGTCCATCTGTTTGACCGAATCGCACTCTCTGCTGAACAAGAACAGCTGTCGACTACAGAAAATTATCTTCAAATATTTTGGCACTGTACTGGATTGACTCCTGTTAAGATGCATAGTAAAGCAAATCAGGACCTTACAAGGATGATTTTCCTCACTACTGCATCATTGTGTAATTGAAAAAGCATAACGGAATCTGAAGAAATGAAGAAATGAAATAGCTTGAGGATCCTGTTCTAAGACAATCACTAGCACTGAAACCACCTGAGAGAAAAGCACAATTAAAAAAAATTCTTTACTGTCCTTTATAGGTCTTTCAAACTGGACTGTTCTGTCATCCTGTATGCAGAATAAAATCACTACAAACCAGTATTTTGATTCTTGGAAGTATTTAACAAGCTACAGAATAAATTGAAAGAAATTAGAAATGTCACAAACATGAAAAGTTATATTATTACAGACAGTAATATGAGAAACATAAATGTGCTAATGTTATGTTAGGGTATGAACTAGGATGGGGCACAGGGATTATCAAAGCAAAATCAAAGGATTACAAAAAATAGTTGTTTACACAGTAATCACTTGAGCTATCCACAAGTAGAAAGGTGCTCATTTTCCTTTGAAAAATTCTGGTGGCAAGAAAGTCAAACATAATCACCAAAAAGAACAAAAGTCTTTTAGAATACTGGATTCCACTAAAACTTTAGTCTAACAAGCAATATAAGCAAAGCAAAAGTGATTGTTTCCTTGTGTCCTCATGTGACACCAATCTTTTAGTGAGGCATATAACAATTTTTAACAGACACAAACTTCATGAAGAAGTAGTTATTAAACTTTTATTATAATTTGGGATTTTTATAATGTATACAAGTAAACCAAATTTTTCATTAATATGGTCACAAACTATACACCAACATAACATCTTATAAGGTATTAATAGGATTTCTACAATAGCAATTCTGTCTTCCTTATTATGAGGCAAAACAAGCCTACCTTATTAAAATTTCCATTTAATTAAGAGTGCTACTTGTATCTTTAAGTAGAATCTACAAAATAGTTGAAATTAACTTAGAAAAACAAATTGCAATAACGATTGGGCATTTTTTATCTCTTTCTCAACATTTCTATTTCAGTTCCCTCTGATATCTCTCACCAATGTAGTGAAGGAGGAGTGCAGAAAAAAATCACTTCTGTCAGAGGATCCTATTAAAAGTCTGGGGCAAAGAATTACGGATATGTTTAATATTACAGTATGAAGACCTCATATCAGATCTCTAACAGAAGCACCATGAGGAGCCAGCAGCCCACACACGGTTCATCTAGAGGACATCACACTCTCAGAGAAAACCTAATCTAGTCTTTTTGACTAACAACAGAGTTAAAAATTCAACATAAACACAAGTCCTGCAAACAATAACTCTTTAGAGCAAAAGTTATTGAAATCAGAAATATTTCATTACGGACCTATTGTCATAATTTCCAGTCATTCTTCAAGCTTATTGAGTTTTGTCCTAATCTGTATCCTGTATTTTGTGAGGGAGAAGTGTGAGAAAAAAAATGAATCAACTCAGAATTTTTAGTAGTTAAAGCAGTACATTCCCAATGGTGCCATCACAGACTCAGCCTTTGTGAAAGCAAAGGTCAGGCTGACAGTTGGTAGGAAAAGAACCGCATGGCTGGAGATTCATGACAAGAGTGTCTTCAGGGCTGGAAAACAGAAGGCTACAACATTTCTTCCTTTATCCCTCTATTTACTGTTCAGTCTTCAGACAAAAATATCCTTGGGCTTTGCCTTGCTTTCCAGGGTTTTACTGAGATCTTTCATGGACCTCAAGAGGATTCTTAGTCTATCATTCTGGAGGATCAGAAAATGCCAAGGTTGGTCAGGTTCCTTAACTCATCCTTCCAGAGTACAAATTCTGTATGTACAAAGACCTTGCTTTCTAATTTTTAAAAGTCTGTGACAAAAAGAGATGACCAAATAATTTCTAATTATTCTTACATGAAGTTTTTGGAGTGAATTTCATAAGGTGCTTGTTGGGTTTTTTTGTTGGTATTGCTACATTAAAGGGTATATTGTCTCTGATTTAGTGAAGTAACATCCTCTGTCATTTCTTATCATATTACACTTAGTATTAAAAATCAAGAACTAATTTAAGTAAAAAAAAAATGAACAAAAAACATCCCTGACTTCAAGCAGGGGGAAAAAAATGCAGTTTAAAAAACTTTTCAGGGCAATGTTTTACTTAAATACTCAGCAATGTCTGGCAATGTTCATGGATAGAAAATTAAAACTTGAAATTAGAACTAACCCCCAAGAACAATTTTGCCTGTTCCTTGAATCCACATAAGTCAATCTTACAAAATAGCATCAAGAAAATAATTTTTTTCTGGTGCTTAGATGTTTCTGAGACCATTCTGGAAGGATGGTCACAGAATCCCAGTTTTCACAGGATTATTTCTTTCCTGTCATCTGTATGGAATATTTTGGTTGTAAAAGTTTTTCTAATTACTTAGAATTAAAAAAAAAAAAAAATCTTGCACGTCCCCTGTTGCTCTGTTGTGCAGCTCTTGGCTACATAGTGGAGTTAACTACAAGAGCCACTTTGAATCACAGAGAATGAATAAACTTGGAGCAGTACGTGTCAGGGATAGACTTACAAACAATTTCCCTCCGCCCACAGTAAATAGGAAAACTCCCCAACTTCTGAGCTGCATTGCTTGAAACTCTTAAACAGTATTAGAAAGTCTTCATTATTCTAAACAGGGTATTTTTTCCTTTTTTCCCTCTTCCTGGGACTGGCTGGCATCGCGTGGGCCCAGGACACCAGGGAACCCCCACCCTCGCCGACTTCTACAGCCGGGTCCGGCAATCGGCCCCCCCACTGGAGAACTGAACCGGACTCAGACGGACTCTGAATCTACCATCTCTTCAGAGGAAGGAGAGGTTTCATTGTTTTCATATTATCCAAATTTTCCCTATACTTGTAAATATTCTATTTGTTAAATAAATAGTTTTTTCCACTTTTCTCTAAGGAAATTCTTCCCGGACCGGTAGGGGGAGGGGCGATTGGAATCGGCTCTTCCTAGAGGAGACCCCCCAGAGGCTTCCTCCTAAATATTTGCCCTAAACCAGGACAGACATGTAGTTCTCCATCTAAATTCTTTTTTTCATGGAGACTCATGCAACTGGGAAATACATAACTTCCATGCAGAATGTTTGAGAAGCCCCTACAGAGAAATAAAACTTTGAAGAGATAAAGAAATATTTCCAGAAGATTTTGCTTTGTTTCCTGAGATGACTTTTGTTTCTTCACACAGGACAAGTGCACTGACATTTAAAAGAGGAACAAAAAGCAAAAGGCAAATAATAACTATTTGGTTGACCATCATTCTCAAATTTGTTGCAAATTAAATATTTTTGAGCCATTTTCCCTATGAGGAAGCTGATTTATTAAGTCCCAGAACTTTAATATATTTGGTGGAAATGCAGACCATGTTACAAAAAAATCCCAATAAAAAAACAAACAAAACCAACCAAACAATAAAAACAGTAACAAAAACCCACCAAAAAACCCCCAACACAAAAAGTATATAAGTTCTATTAAAATTGAAATTTTAGCAGCACTTTCCTACTCATCATCAATCTCCCCTTTAACTTTTCTTTGTGACTGGAACAACAAAAATCAGAAGCAAAGAATAAGTAAGGCAACAGTTGCACCTGCTGTGATCATCAAAGTTTTTTAATAATTTATGTTTCCTATTTTTTGTGTCAGAATAAAAGTATTGTTATTGTCACTACTAATATTCTGCAATTTCCTTCTTTTTGTGAAGGCTTAGAACCCATATAATTGAGTTTATTTCCTTCTCATCTCTTCTGCTTTTCCCCAGTTGATTTTCAGACTTCTGAGAAGTGATTGTAAGTCTACTGGAATTGTGAGGTGATGTAATTCATAACTTTATGTTAAAAAAAAAAAAACAAAAAAAAACAAAAAAAAAAAAAACCAAAGAACAAAGTAACAAAGAGAAAACATAACTTGTAGGCATTTAGGATGTGAGAGTGGAGAAATAAAATCATATCTTATTTAAGATGAAAACTTGATTTCTTTTAAAGACAATCCCTAAATAAAGCCTTGATTTTCCAAATGAAAGTTGGTTGCAGGAGTATTTGCAGACTTAAATTTTCATTGTTTTTCAAACTGTGAGCCTGTTTACAAAAGAATAAATTATAAGAAGTTTTCTAGTTCTTATCTATTGAAGGGATAAACAACATCTCTGATTACTCTATAGAATGCAGTGCACCTTGACTCTATAGTTCATGCTGGATGGAACAGTGTAGGCTCTTGGGTTTTATTGAGGATTATTTAATGCTTTTATCAGAAACAGAATAATAGAGTCTTTCATCTTAATTATATTCTTGACAAGACTAAGTACACAATAGTCAGCTATTGAAAAGTACATTTCTTTTTATTTTTAAAGATGCTAAAATTTTCCTTATCTCTGTAACCGAAAAGTTAAACTGATATGCATTCAAGGTGTAAAATGTGTATTCGTTTCTGTCATGACACTACAACAGTGTTAGGCACTAGGTAAAGCTGCCAGTCTCCAGAAGTGTTACATCTATGGTAAATAGCTGTAATATATGACCACTATTAATTAGCTTCACATGCCATTTTCACAGTTTGTATCATGCCATGGAGTAGGAAGTTATCTTCAGCAAGGCCTATCATAAGCAAACCTGGATGGCTATATGTGAAAAATAAAAAGAGTAACATTAGAAAATTTTCACATCAAGACTTGTTACTTGCTGTATATTGTTTTAGAAACTGACAGGACTTTAGTGTCTCTCAGTATTTTTACATAATGAAAAATTCTAGCAATTACGTTTTATCAACTAGGAAAGTTCAAATCCCATTAAGTTATTCAACTGAAAATCCAGTTTGCTTAAAACTGTAAAGTTTTACCATAATTTTAAGGCAGCCTGCAAAAGACTGTCTTTCATTGGATTTGATGCTGAATATTTTAGTTTCTTCTCTCCCCTCTTTGTTTTGCTCTTGAAATTTTTAACTTCTCCATAATAACTTGAAAAATGCAACATTAATATTTCCACTAAGTCTGTGGGAAAACCTTAAAAAATTTCCCTATGTATCAGGCACTACCGATGCATTTGACAAGAGTTTATTCACAGTACAGTGTAGTCTGAATTTTAATGCTATGACAAAATACTGCACTGGTATAATCGGAAACTGTGGCACCACAAGTGGCAATGATAATTATGGTGAGTGTCTGTGAGTCACCACTAATTTCTTTTCTGCTTACCTGCGTAATTTAACCTTGATGTGACAAGGCCACCATTCTCCAAGTAAAAGCAGCATAGGAGGAAGTGACAATTTTTATTGTGTTTCATGACTAAGACATTTGTCAAATGGAAGTTCAGCTGTAATCTCCCCAGTCATTTCATTTAGGTCACCCATTAACCAACAGAAGCTGGCTGTAGTGTCGCTGAACAACCAGTGAGCAGAATGTATTCTGCACAGTGATTGCAATTTACATTATGTAGTTTAGTGAAGGTTATTCTAACCACAGCTAGACAAGAGCTTTATTATTATCATTCAGCCACAGGCTGTAGGTATATGCCATTCAAACACATTGATTTCACTCAGTTGATTTGGCATTGGAAACCTAAAGGCTATTTCGAGCATTTAAGACTGAGACAGGACATGGGCCGAAGCTGGCCAGATCTTTGAACACAATCTCATCCAAATCCAAGTAATCTAGAGCAATGAAAGGCTTTTAGACATATCTCTGATTGATCCTTAAGGAGACTGCTTCCTCTTTTCACATCCCAAAATTTCTAATAAACAAGTAAGGACAAGGCAGAAGGTAAGTCTGTGAGTCTGCATTTGGGTAAGTCTTCATCAAATAGACTTGATTTTCCTAAAGCAGGAGTCCTTGTGTGGTCTGTGATATATGGGAGGGGGGAAATAAAAAGAAAAAGTAGTGGTAGCTGGTAATGGAGTATAAAACTGAAGATATGATCTCCAGAATCTATTTTTACCCTCCATTATATTACCTGGCACAACACCAAATCTTTAGTGACCAAAACTGAAAGCCTTAACTTAGTCTTCATCAAAATCATTGGAATATAACGGACTATATAGAAATGAGTCTTAAGGGTAATATAAAAAATTCACATACTCCTTTTATTTCCTTTGGTATTTTAAACAGCTTTGTGTTCCGCCAGAACAAAAGATATAAATCTTGCTTTGCATTCCCCTGAAAATGCAAGTCATCTAAAGTCAATTCTCTTCAATGAAATTTTTTATTGTAATAGGTCCAAGATTATTTTTTTCCATTTAGTTCTTATGGAATATTTCAAGAGCCATACCTTCATTATTCTTCCTATTCATGCATCTAAAATAGCAATTCTGTGCAATTACTATTAGGGCTTCCAATCAGTCAAATTTCTTTTATTTCTTTCTAGATCAGAAACATACAGGTTTTTTTCAGGAAAAAAAAAAACAAAAAAAGAAAGAAGGCAGCAGGATCTAAAAAGACACACACAAAAAAGACAACATACTCTTAAATCATAAAACCACCCCTAAAGAAATCCCTGCATCTTTTCCAAATGTGTTGATAACTTAAATATCATGGGGGTTTTCAGCTGTTTTGAGAAACTGAACTAATGTCAATCCTTCCAACTACATTTAATTAGCAAACAACAGAGGGTAGATATATATGTGTATATATATACGCATATTAGTATATTTACGCTACCCCTAATTATTATGAAAGGGCAGTTAGCCACAGCATCAACAAGCCAGCTGTGGAAAGAAAGCTGAAACAGGTGGTTCAATTATTTCAAGATATTGTTTCAGTTTGTTTATATTCCAAAAGTAGCAATAAATTTTAATAACCTCTCTGAAATCCTAGTGCAGCCTAAGCATTGTTGCATTTACTATGTAATTGTTATGAAGAGCAGTATTACACAGTGTGGACAAGCCTGAGATGCTTATAAATCTATGTCACATTTGATAGACTCTAACTCTGCTCTTTTTATGAGGAAGCTACAAAAATCACTATGGTAGTAGACTTTTGCATCACAGTTTGGTAATTACAGTTTCTCTCCTTCTCAAAAGTATCCCTGAAATATTGCTATTTTTCCAATCCTTCCCTTAGTTTTGTATGTTGCACTGATAGCTAGTGCGCCTATATAAATATATTCTACATGAGTTTTGTTAGGAAGATACACATTATGTGTTACAGGATGTGAAATCCCTGGTTTGTTATACAATTATAGCAAATATGGAAGAAATGGGGCAGCAGAGCTTTAAAATTATTGTAATGCTGAAAGACATTGACCTCTTCATCGTGATAAATACTCTTTCAGGAAGAGGCAGAAAACATGAGTGCTGGATACCTTTGCTTTTATTTTAAGTTGTGTTTATAGCCTTATGGAGTTTGCAAAGTACACATTGTGAAGCATTTCAACATAATAATTAATGATTGCTTAACACAAAGAAGTTAGTTGGTCACAACCGGTTATTTAACAAGATTTCTATAGGGTAAAATAGGCAGAGCTGTGATATAAAGTGATCTTTGAGAGGCATAGTTTGGTATCAATTCTGTTGGTACTTAAGGAAAGGATCCGAAGGTTAACAACTGAATGAGAAATTACTTCCATTTATTCTGCATCTAGTGCAGGATTTCAAGGTTTAAGGGCTTTCCAAACATGATTGACTGCTAACTGAATTCAGAAGCCTTATTACAGTTCTGGTTTGTGTATACTTGACAGTTGTCATCCAAGCTCTCAATTCATATTCTTCACTTTAATTCTCAGTAATGGCAGGGCAAATAAGCAGTCTGTTGTTTTCCACCCTCTCAAATTCTTCTGAAATACTTTTTTAAAAGTTTGCTAATAAACTACATCTGGCTATACTCAAATATATTCTCTCTGGTCTCCTCCCCTTTTGATCACTGAAGTGTTTTCAGACACTGCAAATTATTTATGGCTTATCTATTACTTCCTTGGACTTTCAGGGTTTTGTGCTTCAGTGGTTTTCCTGTTACCTCAGTCTTACTTCGGTAGTTCTTGTCATATCCTTCCAGCAAGACCCCAACATTTTATTTATGTTTACTTCTCTCTGCAGAGGATTCTGTTCTCCCATGCCTTCCATGACTAAGGTCATCCAATGTAACCCTCACCCTTAATATATCCAGTTTCTTTCCCTACTAAAATTTCAGTTGGATTCTGACTTCTCTTAGCTATTTCCACTGTAGATTTTAATAAAAAAAAAATTGTATTTTAGCTGTCTGCTTTTCTAATTTTGAAAAGGAATTTTTCAAATTATAGGTAAGTTATTAGTAGTTGTTGTTACTCTTCCTGAAGTAGTTCTTCCATTGAACTACTGAGTTCAATGAGCTCAGCATCCATAATTTTTTTATTTATTCCTACTGACATTTTTTTTTAAAAATCTTACCTAGACATTTCAGCACTGATTACTTCATTCAGGTTGTTTGTTGAACACTCATGGAACCACTGCATATATCTACTTCATGAGTCTTTGGTTATCTTCAAAGTATCCTAGAAACACTATGCTGCATGTGGTTGCATTTTTTCCTTTAGTGACTTCCTGAATAATTACATATTTTGAAGAACATACATGCATGTAAGAGTCGTATATATACATCATACCTTTGTAAGCAGAACAAGTTTTCTCTCTTTCATATTCATTCACAAAATGGTTTATCTTTTTTGTTTACCCTGTATTTCTGCCCTCTAATTAGGTACTACTGTCCCCTCAAAGAAAAAAATAAGATATACATTGGCTGAAATTTAAAAAAAAAAATTATCTGAATAGGTAAGTAAGATTAGATTTAACATGAAATCTTTTCAGTGCAATATATTTCACTTTTCCTGACAGCTGCCCTACTTATCTTTGTAGTTACGTTGTATGTCATACCTAATTTAAAACTGAAAAGAAAATAAAAAATGCCCAAAAACCATAAAACCAAACGAAATCAACAAGAAAAAAAAAAAAAACCTCAACAAAAAAATCCAACCAAAAAAAACCCCAAACCAACCAAGAACACAATTGAAAAATACAAATATCTTCTCTCATCACACTATATGTCTGAGGAAGACATTTTTCCTGTCACTGTGGTTTTAGCCTCCCACTCTTAACTAAAGCTGGATTATTGCCATTGATTCATCTGGAATAGGTACTGAGTCACTTTAAGGCAATGGGCAAGATAAAAGAGCTGTGCAGTCTGTCGGATGTATTCTCTATAAAGAAGATAAGCAGCTGTACACATTTTAGTTATAGCTATTATTAGAAGCTGAAGTTGAGGTGATAATGTAATTAGTAGTGTTGTGAAATATTAAACTTAACATGCTGCATATTGATGCTTCTTCCCAGGAAATCCTTGATGCTTACTGTTTCTGTCAGACAAGGTAACGTGCCTGAATATTCCATCTGACAGAAACAGCAACTCTGCATAAGCAGTTCTGGAAAACAATCAAATAGTGAAAAGGGGCAGCTAAATATTTTTAATGGCTCTCATAAAGTAAATCCATTCTGTTGAGGGGGTGTAAGACTGCGTGAAGGTTGTCTATACTCACTTTAGACAAAAATTCCAGATATAGGCAGGCAGATAATATAGCAAAAGGGTTCATACTTGTTTCCAAAGACTGCTAAGTTTCAAACTTCTCTGTGGGAAACAAAGAAGTTACTTAATGATGCTTCTGCTACATAAATGTGCAAAATGCAAATTACATTGTTTTCTATGACTTGTAATAATTAGATTTTTAATATCTTTTTCAGCCGTGTTTATGCACTATGTTGTGTTAATCTCTTTACCACAGGAAAAATCAAACATGGTCTTAATTTTCCACTGGGTAGACCATGTGCTGTCACAGTCAGTTAGTACAACTACAAAAGTCCAGCAGTATTCAGTATACTGGAAGACTTTGGTGCTCTGCAGAAACATATTTACCTAGAAGAAATAAAAGCCTTGCCTCAGTGCAGTGAACTTTTCAGTTTGGTGTTTACGCACACAACAAGTGGACAGCTACTTTCCAGCCAACTATACAATGACTGTGGAGGTCAAGATGAAAGAATATGCTGATGGCCACAAATTGCATAACGTAAAATAATGGGATTACATGTGTTCCCTTACACTGCACATAAAATTATGAAGATGAATCCATTGAGCACCTACGAGTAGCCTTTCTGCAGTGAAATTTTAGCTTTTGCAGGAAATTCAATTTTTGCATATAATTGAGTTATTTCTTCAAGAAGTGCACATATTCATTAATATTACAGGAAATTATGATTATGGAAAGGAAAATATTATTTTTATCTTACACCAGACAGGCAGTGGAAGGAAATGGAATTCCTGAGGAGCTGGAACAACAGACATAATTTCAGTGTCTTGAAATTATTCAAGCAAGGTTCTGACACCTATATAGAAGCAAAAGCACTCTTTGAAAAAGAAAATTTCAATATATAGTAACATTCAGAAAGTTATGTGAAACTAAAAATGCTAAGATGAAAACGTTGTGAAATTGTGTCTAGTAAGATTAAAGACTATGTATAATACCTCAACAGAAATCTAATGCTCTTATAAAGAACGTTTAATAAAGATTAGATATGCAAGAAGAATAGTTTTATTAATTTCTTACTTATAGTCAATTAACAACTCAGACAACTTGAAAACTTTGTCAAAAGTTTGACAATTATAAGAGATCGGAAAGTGATCAGACCACAGAAGAGATTTCAGCAGCAGACAAAGTATGGAAAACCTATGCATCTCTGTCAAGCTGGGAAAGAAAAAAAAGAAATTAGCCCATGTCTAGAAAACAGGCAATTTGTGGTTATGCTCTGGAGACTGACCATCAGGAAATTGGAAGTTAATAACACAAATGGAAGAATGAGGAATTGACTCCCTAGAGCAAGCACCTGTTGAAGGAGTTTGAGAGATCTCTGGTAGGCATTTTCTTATTTTCTTTCGGATACCATGCAGAGCTTCATCAGGAAAGGAATGTCCACACTTAGCTAAATCGTCCCTCTACCAATACAATTTAGTTGGATATTTGGAATTCAGCTATGCTAAAGTGTTATGCAGAGATCAGAGCAGCACAAATGCAAAACAGGCAGTTGAACACTTTGTGTGGAAGGATTGCTACAGACTAGATTAGCAGGAAAATAACTTTGGTACCTGGTCTGGAAAGGTGCCAGGTTGTGAAGGCTTGACAGGGGGTTCTGTTGCAATTAACCTTATGTTTCAGTGTCAGCAAAGCAGAAAGTACTGATACACAAAGTATAACACCCAGTGTAAAGGATGTCTATAGCTATAAAAAAATTATGCGCTTGGTCAGAGATTTAGCATATGTTAACTTCCTACACATTCAGAAGGATGTTAGACATCCATATTACCAGCTAACCTTTGATATAGAAACAAAACGACTGCATAACCCAGAGTTTGATTGTTTCTGCAAGTTTCTTTTTCTTGTGACTTTTTTCACAATCTGTTTTCTCATGCCTTTTATACTGATATCTAAAGGTCATCAGCTTGTTTCACATTATCGGGAAATGTTTATCAAATGAAATTTCTGTAGTTTTAACTCCCATATGAACCTAATCTACTATGTATTATTGTATTACAGGACTATTCAATTTTTTGCTATTTCTTTAATGTTCCAAGGAGACACAGTGAGCATCACATAAAGTATCTAAACAGAGGTATCTGTCAGTGCCCTTGCTTCCCAGCCATGGCTGCAATTAACAGCAGCACTAAGTGAGGATGGGACACATTAATTCCTGTGCCCAAGAGGATGCTCTTCACAGCACATCAACACACTGTCTTATGAACCATATGACTCACTCCTCTGTGACAACTGGTATTCTCAAACCCTGGCAGATGCTCGCTAACATAACTTGAGAACTGAAAGTGCATTTTCTTCTTGGAAACAGTGAAAATTATGCAGATTTCTCATTCCTTCCCAGCTGACAAAGTCAAAAGACCTTTCTGTGCACCTTCTTATCAATGGGTCTACTAAAGAAAGCCTGAATTTACTTTAATAGAGAAGAACTTAATAATCCAGGTATATTGTGAGGATGGCATAGATGTGTCTCATACATGATTGAAGTAGTACACGCATATGTCACTCTAGGCTTTTGCAGATTAATTTTTAATCAGGTAAAAAATATCTTAAAGGTTTTACTCATGGCTTTAGTACAATTCCAAAGTCCCTGCCTCTGCAAGTCTTTTTATTGTTGGGAGGCACACTGAGTGAGTACAAGATCGAAAGTCATACAAAGCATCCAGAGCACCCTCTGACTTCAGGAAGGCATGTATTTGAAATCATCCCTTCTGACAATTAAATGGCCAAGACAGAAACAGTAGTCTCCGAAACACTAATACATATATGAATAATTATTTAAAAGGAGAATAAGAATTTAAGAAGGGTAATGACTGATCAGTCCGGGCTGATTTTTTTCCATTCAGTGATTGATATATTCATCTTCCTTGAATCATCTGTCCAGATGATTTTAGTCTCTTGAATATCCAGTTGACACAATTCTGCTGTTTAAGTATCTCATGTTAGGAAAAGCAACCTCTAGCTTGTTTTGAACCTCTTACGTGCTATTCTAATTTGACACTCTCTGTTTATTTGATCAGAAGACATACTGGATAATCTTAAAAAGCAATTGCTTTCCTTTCTAATGATCCTTTAAAATCACTGTATCAAAAGAAGCATGATTTCTAAAGCTCTATGTACAGTGAAATACTTTGTCTTAAGGATACGGAAGGATTTTTTCTGTTTTTTTTTTTCATCAGAGGATACAGTTAGATTGGTCAAAGAAGCATTCATCCTCAAAATTTCAAAGTTGGCTTTTACACTGGGCTTTACACCCCATAATACAATACTTATTGTAGTCTCTCATGACAGAAATAGCTGTATTTGCTCTTATAATTTACAGCCAGAGAATTCAATATTGTCCATTTTTAAACATGAAATAACACACATCTCATTTATAAGAAATAAACATTTTACTTTTTTTTTTAAATGTGAAACAGTGGTCAATTCTAGCAGACAGGGGTTAACAGCAAATAAAATTTAGGGTACATTGACAAAAGTTTCAATTCTGGTACCAATTTTTCCTTCCTTTTGAAACCAAACCAAACATTACTTCAAATATTTTGATATAAAGACTAAAGAGAAGCTGAAAGCCTAAGGGCAACAGATTTGGTGATTCTAAGGTATGGATTAGGGCAATATCTTATCTATTAGACAGGTCAACACTTTGAGGTGACAAAGGATGTAAGTGGAAACCTGATTCAACAATGGGAACAAAGCAAGATCCTCACCATGTGATTTACAGATTGTTATTGCCTATTACACCAAAATATGTTCCGAAGAACTTTTGAATATTGTAACCTTGTATTTCTGTTTTACCATTGTAACATTATCATCATTTGAGTTTAGTCAAAAACATTTAATGCCTTAAAATATCAGTTTGCATATCATGATCTCTGGATACCAGAAATCTGTTGTGGATGACTAGGACCCTCTGCCCTGTCCACTAGGATAATCATTTTAAGACAGGAGGAAATATTTTTAGTAGTTGAGAAAATAGGCAGCCTCAGGGGATACTGTATTTGTGGGAGAGTGTTTGATGACATTAGATAAGAGTTTGCAGAAGAGCAGCAGGAATTAAAGAGGATTGCCTGGACTTTTCAATCATCTGCTAGAAAGCAATGTTCTAGAAATGTATTTAATTAACTGAAAGTTTCTAAATACAACAATAAAAAACTCCTGAGAATTAGTGATACAAAAGGACAACAAACTCCTAATAAAATTCATTGTTTGATTGCTAGTCATATTTTGATTCCCCTCAGAAACAAGACAGAAAACAGGAAAACTCTATTGATTAAAAGGGAAATATCCTCATGTTTGATATACTGCTTTCTTTCTGTATATTTCAGCATAATCCAAAGTATTTTATTAATATCAAGTCAAATTTTCTTTTCTTGTGACAGTACTGTTTCTCATCTTTGCCATTTCTCAGATCTCCTAGACTGGAAAAATCCTGAACATTTGAGGGAGCAGCATCTCATCTGTATCACCTCTCTGGTATCTTTTTTGGTGTTGTAACTAAGTGTGATGCAGTAGGAGATAAGATGTAATTAGAGAAACCAGCAAACTCTGTTACAGCCTACAGATCATTTATCCATATCACTTCCTTTGACTTCTCTGCCATTTGCATGAAACTCACAATTTCAGTCTTCAAAAATATTTCCAACTTTCAGATCAGAAGATCTTTTTAAGAATCCAATATAAAAAGTCTCAACACAAATTTCCATGTTCTAGTTTCTGACTTTCTCAGCTGGCCACTTTAGTTCTGCATACCTAGGTCCTCACCACTAAGGTCAGTCTATAATTAACAAAAATTCACAGTGCATATTAAAAATTAAGTCATATTAACAAGTTATTTTCAATTGAAATACCAATATATAGGGTGATGACAACTTAATGGCAAATGGAATTCCATGAACCACAGGGAAAAAACATTCAAGGACAGGTGACTGTGAGCGAGGTGCTCAGATGGAAAAATAAATGTGTTATGCCTCCCTTACATTTGATTAAAAGAAAACTAAAACACATAAAAGACATCTTCAAAATATGTTGTGCTCTTAATTAATGTGTTGTTGGGATGGTCAATGTGCCAAAAAAGTATCTAACCTGATTAAAGGGTGGCTTTTAAGTTGCACTGGAACAAACTTACTGGATTTGTATATAGAATGTAGATTTCCACACTCATAGCAGAAAGCCAGATGAGTTCAGCCCCTTAGAAGGGTACTGTGGGCTGGTGGCAGGAAACTGCTGGGAAAATCCTAGGCGGACTGAAAGTATAAACTCCCCAACAAACAAACCTCAAAACAGAGAAGCTCCATGGTTAAATTTCTTGGGAAGCTGTTGAGACAAAACGGCTTGATTGAGCAGTATCTCATCACTTTTTGGTATCAGCCAGATCAATATCTAGAAACAATGATTGATTTGTGAATCCAAGTAATTTCTTTAAATTCAAATTTATGTCTAAAGCAAGAACTCTTTCTATTTTTAGTTTTGAATACCTTTTATGTAGTATGAGCAGATGAAACTAGAGTCTAGCAGGGGTCATAAAAAAACCTGTGAAATCTTCTTTTTTTCTTGAAAGCAGTAGTCAATTTAACACACTGAGCCACATTCCAAGTGCTGCTGTTGGTAATATAGAATTAACACCTGTTGATTTTGACAGAAATTGTACATACAAAATAAAAAACCCACTTTAGTTAGCTGTGCCCTTCGGGACTGTATTTAATTGACTTTAGGACAGAGAGCAGGGTTATCTCTCTCATCTCATAGACCAGCTGCAGTGCTGCTCCCAGCAATGAAACATTTCAACCTTCAGGAGAGAAATCTTTCAGTATAAGAGTCCCGTTAAATGCTCTTGGTAACATTGTGAACAGGATTGCTACTGAGTGCCCCACATGACATTGGAATTCTGGCACTGAAGAGTAACTTGGCATGAACTAAATTGCTTTCACTCCTATCCAGGATATCAGAAAGATCTGTAGTAGTTGCCCTTGAGTAAAAGGGCAAGAAAGAAAAAGGGCATTTGATCCTAATAATGACTTGTTAATTCTCATTAATGAGCAGGATATCCTTTGTGAATTATAAAATGAATAATGAAATGAAAATAAAATGTATTGATAAAAAGCGATTAGAATAAATCCCAAAGAAGTCCAACTCATGAGAATATTGAAGTTGTTTTAAGCTTGAGCTGCTAGAGGAATCAAATGCACATTTCAAATTACTTCACTTTTTCCCTCAGGTTCTAGATTTTTAAATGGCCATGGTATAGTTAATGAGGTCATGCTTTATTTTATTTTTTAATTTTTATTTTAAATGTCCATAGCTGTAGCAGTTTTTCAAATGCTTTGAGAAACTATTATTACTTTTTTCTCTTAAATAGCCGATACAGGAAGAACTAAAGAATTTCCAGACAGCTATTTGGAGTTTCTTCTGAAAGATTTAAACAGTGGGTAAATAGAACAAATGATATTTAACCACATCCCAAGCTACCAGGGTTTGTGCCCACAGCTGCAGACTCACACACATTTGTAAATATTTACAGCAATATTTTATTCTTATGATTTATATTTCTTTAAAAGTACTTTAAACACTTTTTGGATCCTGCTAATTTTATATTTCCTAATAATCACCCATAAATATTAAACTACATAAAATACCACCTAATTATTAAAACATTAAAAAAAAACAACAAAAAAAACCCAGGCTGCCTGATAAGTAGTGAGAAATAGCCAGCTCTACAGGAACCAGGAATAGCTAGAACTGTAGAACTGTAGTGTAACTTTGCCAAACACATTTGTAAAAAACCGAAGTACTATTTTTTTTTCTTTTTCTCCGTAGCTGAATTGGACCATGGCTGTGGTTTAGCTCTGGCAGCCAGCCAGCCCCATGTAGCCACTTGCTCATTAGAAGGACAAGAGGGAGAAAACTCATGGGTTGCAATAAAGCAAGTTTAGTAGGTGAAGTTAAATCTGCGCATGCAAGCAGAGCAAAACAAGGATTCATTGCCCATGTTCCATGGGCAGCAAGTGTTCAGCCACCCCCAGGAAAACAGGGCCCCATCATTTGTAACGGTGATGGAATAAAAAACACCAGAAGACAAACAGCAGCACTCGTCCTTCTGCTTTATCTTTTCTCAAACTTCTCTTGGTGGGCATGATGTCACATGGTATTGATATTCCTTTGCTCATCTGTGATCAGCTGTCCTGGCTGTGCCTCCTCCCACACCTCCACTTGCTAAGCCCCAGCCTACTTGCCTGGAGGAATAGGGTGAAAAACAGAGAAGACCTCAATATTATAAAAGATAGTAGAACAAAATACAAGAAATAGCAAATATAAAAAGTATAACAAATCTGAAAAAAAATTATATGTATGAAAAAATGTTGCTAAAAAATCCCCTATATTCCTTACCTTATCCTTTTGAAATTCTAGATTTCAGTTCTAATCTCTCCTCTTGCTATTACTACTCTAATATCAGACCAATAATATACTAAATATTTTGAAAAAAAAACCTCTTATAAATGCCTAATTTAATAATGTTGAAAAATTACATTTATTTTTAAAAAAATCTCTTTTAAAACCAAACTAAGTATATTTTGAAATTGGTCTAAACTGGGAAATTATTTGCATTACACTTCTGCATTACACTTCAATACCTACGCCAATTAGGTTTTTTTTTTGAACAGTCAGAAATTTCAGCTGTTCACTTAGGCATATCTCAGTCAAAGGGGATTCACAGAATTGTGTACATTAGCTGTGATCTTGTACTCTTGGTAAGTACCCACATCTGTCATAGCACTTGCATTTTTCATCAGTGATGGCAGACATAACACATACACAGAGTATGCAGTTATCAGGAGCTTATTAATCAGGAAAAGCTAACATAATATCTTTAAGTCATTCCAGTCTAGCACATCAATTCTGAAAGACCGTACTGATGACTGCATGATCACAATCTATAATGGGGAAAATAAGAGAATCACAAGGTTAGTTCAATCATTATGAAGGACTAAATCTATCAAAATGTTAAGAGCTGTATTTTTAAACTGAGCTCATCTATTTCAAGAAAGCTTTGAAAGAAGGTAGAAAACAAAAAGCTTCGTGGTTCTAGGTTTTGCAAATAAAGAAATCTTATTTCATTTGCTTTTAAAGGCTGTTAATTTAGGAGTTCTTCAGTGGTAGAATTCATTGGTAACTCTTAGATATAAGTTATTTGAAAACTTTTAATAGATTTGTTTTCTTTGCACTATTTTCTTCTAATAGATATTTTAGATGAGGCAGATTTCAAGTCACATTCATCTGGCTAGGCAAACAAAATTTTATGTATGTTTTATTTAGATTATCTTAATTAATTATGCCCATGGAGAAAAAGGAAGCTTCTGAAAAATAGTTAATGAAAATCTGCAGATTCTAAATCTTAGCAGACTTCTCTACTAGCTGAATTGTAGAAAACAATATTAATCAGCTCAGGGTAGATCTATGTGCTATTTATCTGTAAGTCAGAAAACATCCATAACAACTTGGTAGATATTTTTAAAAGAGATTTCAAGACTTAATCACATTTCAAATTTGATAATGCTGCCATTTAGCTTATCAAAATGATAGATTAAAATCCTCTTACTGCTGCTTACATCATAACCATTTAAAAAACTCCAACCTAACAAAAACCTCTCAACCATACAATAAAGCCCCAAAAACAAAACACGAAAACCAACTGTGAGGGAAAAAAAGTATTTCTGGATTTATTATTACTAGAATTGCATGTAGATTATTGCCAAAAGGTCAGATTTGAACCCCTGTTCCAGCTTCAGATGCAGAGGGATAGAATGGTACTAGTTTGTTCATCTACTCTTTGAAAGAATATGCCTGGTTTTGTTTTTTTTTTTTTCTTTTATAAATGAGCAAGACTGAATAATTTAAGAGGAAGAGACAAAATTAGAGCAGGACTGTATATGAATACAGAAAGTATTGCTGCCAAAAGAGAATGAGACCTAAACTGGCATCTCATGTAGCCTCAAAAAATCTGCCAATCTCTTCTTCACTCAACCAGTTCCTGCACTCAGGACATCTAATTGTAACCCCTGGTCTTATACAGCAAAAAAAAAATCAGAGCATTTCTCATCTGTATCTGAAATGATTAAAAGTCTATTGAGCTCCCAATTTAGTACTGATTCTTCATGGTAGCTTAATAATTTTACTGTCAGGTTGTCTGCTTTTCAAAACTGACCATTACAATTCTCAAGTTCCCCTTGAAGGACATTCCCTGAAAAACTGGTCCTGCAGTACCAGGTTTGACATTCAGTGCTTTAATTCCTAACTCCTTGCCAAATCACTTCCTGATGAGTAATATCCATTGACGTTCTGCCCAAAGTCTTTAAAGCAGCCCCAAGTCTAAGTAAAACCATCCTATCTTCATGCTCAATTTCTTGCTCCAGGAGCAGTGCCTGCCTGAGTACAAGGACTTTTCTCCATATTACAATGCTGCAATCCAAGGTCTCAATCATTTCTTACAACCTCAATCATTTCTTACAACCTTATGGCCAATTTTTAACAGCCCTGAACAGTAGAATGTTTTTACATGGAAACTGGAAGTCTGGCCAGAACTGAGTCTTTCTGGAAGCCAAGAGCACACCAATTTCTTGCTCTACAGAAAAACACCATTAATAGTCACAAGAATGCAACAACAATGCAACATGTTAAATTTTCATTAATAGAATGCAGCGGTGAATAATCACACCATTGTGTTTGGTCCCATAAACATGGAGTTTTGAAAGGATGCTCAAGATTGGTACAAACATTGTTTCTTGAATAAAATAATATTTTGATCAAAATTTACAGTCAAAAAAAGAGTTCCTCTATGTTTCATTTGATGTAAAATCTGAAGTTAATTTGTACTGTAGGTTGTCTATGAGTGAGGTCAGACACCATAAGCAAATTGATTAAAAATGGACGTTGGTTTGACATACATTCTATTACACTCTGCTAAATATAGAATGTAGAGAATAATTCTGATTCCAGTACCTCAAAAAACTGTTAAAACAACCAGGTTTCTTTTCCTTTTCTTACACTTCCCTTGTGCCATATCATATTGAACATTGGTTATTAAAGTCCCCAGATAAGCTGCTGTCTGAACATTTAGAGGATTTGCTAATCTTCAGAGCATTGCTAATCTACTTCTTTGGCACAGAACACCCCTAAGCACTGAGAAACCTCAAGGAAGTTCTAACTGAAATCTCAAGCTGAAGACATCTGTTCTTCACAAATATTCCCTCTCTTCATGATGTTCTTCTGCATACCATTTTTCAAACCTAGAATTGGATGAGTCCTTAGGATGAACTAATAGCAACCATCAAATACCAAGAACTGAAAACACAGGCAGTATTCTAGTTCTTCTGGCAGTTTACGGCAGCAAGCCTTGAGATGAGGTAAATATTTGCACACTTAATTTCCACAAATATATAACAGAAAGGCTTATATGGATGCAGAATGAATGAAATATATGTGTTTAAGCATCAGAAGAAGCAGCAAAAAAAAGGTTTTAAAAAGTAGTCTGCATTGGGAAGGAAAGGGCACCCTTCCTGAGGCACTGTTCTCTTGGGAAATAGTGAGGAAGATGTTGCTATGTCAAGATGAAAATGCCTGCATTCTGAAAAGGTCACAGCACAGATGACTTCCTAGCTGATGACCACTATCCTCACACAAGCAAGAAGGAAACTAGGTTGCTGCATGTAGTACACACCACCCCATTTTTCTTCTTGCTCAAAAGAACAGATTATGTACCCACAAGTGGGCAAAAGCATACAATAGGCATCAACTTATTCAAAGATTTATGAAAGCATAAATCAGCAAGATTCTGAGATGTGACATTTGGTGACTCCTAAGGGGTGCAAGAGAATTGTCCAGAAACCTTTTTGTCATCTCCCATCAAGAATTAATGCTTTTCATATTGCTACAAGTATGTGAGTGAGAGTGTGCGAATGTGTAAAATACCTTGCTTGAGGAATCTGTAAATAAATATCCTGCACTGAGTTTTGCTTCACTAATGTCTCTACCATGCTATTGCAGTATAGAGCCACATTATCAAACTAACCAGGTCATATATTTAAAGACACTACTGCTCCAAGTGATTATAGTGTATTTCTCACATTTATTCTCACGATAAAGGGAAGAAGATGCTGCTGCAAGGCTATGTAAAAAATTTTCTTACTTAAAATAAATAATACAAAAGCTTCCAGTAATTTTCTTGCCTTAGTTTCAAACATTAAATTATTTATGCTTATTGTAAATATCCTTTGGTCACATGGAAGTTTAAAGTTACCAAGTAAATATTTCACATATGGTCCATTTTCTTTAGGTAAAAAATCACCACTTATCTCCGTGCAACTTCATCTTCCAGAAATCCAATTACTTCACTCTAGCTTTGGTGTATCTGGGCTCACTTCAGCCCTCAAATTCACAAATACTAGCAAGAAAACAGCACAATGAATGAAGTAAATTCTCACTTGTGTAATTTCCCAGAAAAGTAGTAATCAAAGTTAACCTTCTCAGTAGGGTGTGACAGAAGTTCAACGATAAAAGAAATACTGCTGCTTTAGGAAGTTCTCAAGATCTGCAGATCCAATATTCATCATAGCTCTTCAAGAAAGCTAAATAGTAGTATTTAGACATCAGCTTTTCAAACACATCCCTGTGCAAAACAAAGGAGGTAAACAGTTCCATTTCCTTTATGTTTTTTTAATGAATAGCTGAGAAGTACTTCATGCTACAGAGAGTGAATGCTTTTAATAACTTAATATGCTAAAGTTATATAAAAAAGAACATAATAGTCCATCAAACAATAAAATATTAAGTACTTATGGAGTATGCCACCATGTAAGGTAAAGCCAGTAAAACCTACAAGTCAGTTTTGTGTGTGAGCAGTGTCTCACACACACACTGCTTGCTATACAGGAAAGTGATTAACCTAAGACCCAGACCAAAATCCATTACTGATCAGGATGCTCTTATATTCCTGAGTAATTTTTTCTGTTACTTTGGGAAAAAACATATATAATCTTTTAGATGCTAAAAAAATATCTGAATCTGAGTTCTTAAAATCTGAAAATTTCCAAAATTCAAAACCAATTCTAACATGGCGAGTTTTTTTTTTCAAAACAATTGTTTGCATTACCTAGAAAATATTCAGAAATTAAAAACAATGGAATTAAACCAGGACTACTCTGTGAATGAGTTCATAGATATTGACCCATTTACTTGTGCTTAAATTATTGAATGTTTAGTCTTTCAGGCTAAATCTAGTAGCAGGAAACTGTTTTTCTGCCTAAAAAATAAGCCAGGCTTCCACAGCTCGATATATCATCACCTTCACCAAGGACAGAAGTTGGGTTCAAAAAGGCAGGACAAAAAGAGATGGAGAACTGTTCCAAAAAAGCAGCTGAAACTATGTAGGGACAAATGTAAGATTCTTCACTTAGTCAGAAATCACAAGCTCCAGAGTCACTCAGGACAAAAAAAATCTTAAAATATTACAGGAGGTACAAAAACATTCCCCTGCTTTGTGCCTAATGAAATCTTATCTGGAAAAAATACTTTTAATTTTGAAAAAATCTGTCTAAAATAGATTTAAAAGAAGAAAAGGAAATTATCCCCAAATTACCCACTGAGGAAAAGGTTGATAGTGACCACTCTGCAACAGTTTAAAAATAAAAATAAAAACATAACCAGACAATAGGATAGATTTTTGGTGAAGCTGCAGAACTTCAGCTTTAAACTGTTTTCATCATTTAAAGCAATGTAATTTCTACTTTGGGAGTAATCTACACCCTCTCCTTTGCTTGACTATCATCAGAATGAAAAAGGTTTTCTTTCTATCCAATGTGAAACTCTTCCCCTGTTTCAACTCACATTCCTGTCTCTTTCTCCCACCAGATTATCATTTGGAGGTTTTGCAGGCTGCCATTAGGCTTTCCTGAATTCTTTTCCACATCTGGTCCCTCAGCCTCAAAGGGCATGTGCTGCAAAAACAGCAATCTCTGCTGTATGTCCTTCCTGCAATACATGGCTGGAGGTGGAGGAACGAGGCCACAGTCCTAGATGTGATGTCCCAAATGCCAGGCAGATGGTCTTAATCTCTCCTCTTGATGTACTGGCTCTGTTGCTAGGAATATTGCCTGGGATATTGCTGGAGACCTCTGTAGTAAGGGTTTTTTTTCCAAAGGCCAGGAAAGCATATAACCCATTCTTACATCTAAATATTTGCAATGTCTACGTTCTACATACACAAAACTACCACTGAATTTAAAACTCATAGTACTTTTCCTTACACTCCAGCATATCAAAATCAGAGTTCCATTTAATTAATATTAAAATGAATATATAAAGGCCAGAGGCATATGTACAGATATACACTGACCATCAGGACACAGACTTCTCAGTGAGAAGTTACCAGTTTTGTTGAAAGTCACTTGCTCTGGCTTGTGTGAGGTAAATAAAAAGCAGACTGAGTTGCATCCCAATGGAGAAGTCATGCTGCTACAAGGAAGTATTTTCTCTGTAGGAGGCCCTTTTGATTCCTGGAGTGTAGAGCTGGAACCTCTTTACCACTTTGAAAGCCTTCATACTACTTGTACTTGGTTATGGGACATCTGCCTTGGTACACAAATACTGTCTAGCAGATGGTGATTGGGAAATAGAAATCACTGGGTACTTGCTTTGCAAACATGAGATACTGGTGCACAGAACAGGGAGGGAAGAGGTTGAATCAAGAGGAAATGAAAAGCATAACCAATATGAGAGAAATTTAATCATAGTTACTGAAATACCTTTGCACCCAACAGGAAAACTGAGATTAATAGCAGAACCTGGAAGCACAAAATTAGACTGAAGATGAAAAAAAATTAAGGTTGCATGTGTCACTTATAACTTGCAGTGGAGTGGAGGGGTTCCATCTCGCAGGGAAAGGCTTCAAAATTTGGAAGAAAGGAAACATCAATCTTGTCATCAGGGCATGCAAGAAGGAGGATGTGGTGAACTATAACCTTGTCAGCTTTCATGTTGATTTTTGGGAATGTGATAGAGCAAATCTTTCTGGAGACCCTTTCCAAATATTGTAAGGACAAGAATGTAATCAGAAATCGGCAACACAGTTTTACCATAATGAAATTTTTCTTACTCCACCTGATGTGACTGACATGGTTGTTGAAGCGAGGGTGATAGTTGTTATAAATTAGAGTAAGGCTTTCAACATTGTCTTCTGCAGCATCCTCTGAGACAGATGGATGAACAAGAATGGACTGAAAATGGGCTGTAGTGCTAGACTCCAGCTGGAGGACAGACACTTGTGTGTTCCAGGGGCTGACACAGAGTCCAACACCTTTTAAAATCCTTGTTAATGACCTAGACTATGAAGCAGAGTGTGCACTAAGAAAGTTTGCAAATTCTACCAAACCAAAAGGAGTGACAGATACAGTCAAAAAGTTGTTGTCATTCACAGGGAGCTCGGCAGATTGTAGAATTAGGCAGGGAGGAATCTCAGGAGGTTCAATGCAGGGAAATGACAAGTCTTGCATGTGGACAGGAATAACCCTGGGCAGCAGCATCCAGTAGAGGTTACACAACTGAGTACTTAGGTCCAGCACATGCCTATCAATACCACCCAGAGAAGGCTTTTTTGTACTTTTCTGTTCATAAATAATATGTAAAAACCAGGTCACTTAATTTAAGAATGATTTTGAAGGCCAAGTTGAATTTTCAAAGATAAACATTTGTGTGCAGCTTAGATGAAAGTTAGGCTTAGAGATCATAGAAAAACAAAAAGACACTAATTTTCCATCAAAGTACTATCACCAAACTAAAAAATATTTAGGAGACTGCCAATCTTAAAAACTGAACTTCAAAAAAAGGCCAATCCTAGTGAGTGTGTTAACACTTCTGAATTAACTCTCATTATTCTAATTTTGACACACATTTTCCATAAAAAATTTCAAAAAGAAAATTTTGTGAAAGATATATGTCAAAATGTTCTTTGCCAAGTGTACTGGCTTTGCATGACAAGGCTTTTGGTAGTGAAGGGGTGCAGTAGTGGCTTCTATGAGAAGCTGCCAGAGGTTCCCTCATGTCCGACAGAGCCAATGCCAGCTGGCTCCAAGATGGATCTGCTGCTGGCCAAGGCAGAGCCCATCAGCAGTGGCGGTAGCACAAACTGGAATAACATATTTAAGAAGGGGAAAAAAGCTGCTCAGGATCAATTGAAACCAGAGAGAGGAGTGGGAATATGTGGGAGAAACAAATCTGAAGGTCGGCGAAGAAGGAGGGGGGTGCGGTGATCCCACATGTCAGAACAGAGATTCCTGATTCCCCTGTGAAGAAGAACCTGACGGGGCAAGCTGTCCTTCTTCAGCCCAAGGAGGAGCACAGATCCACCTGCAGCTAAGGCTGGAGCAAGTGGATGCCCAAAGAAGCCTGTGACCCTGTGGGAAATCCATGTTGGAGCAGGCTACTGACAGAACATACGACCCCATAGAGAACCCTACATGGAGCAGCTAGGTCTGAAGGACTGCACCCTCTGGAAGGGTCTTACGCTGGAGCAGTTTGTGAAGAATTTCAGCCTGTGTGAAAAACTCATGCTGGAGATGTCTCCCATCGGAGGGACTCCATGTTGGAGCAGGGGAAGAGTGTGGGAAGGCCTATCCCCAAGGAAACCAGAGCAGCAGGGACAATATCTGGCAAACTGACCACAGCCCCCATTCCCTGCACCCCTGCATTACTGTGAGGGCCAGAAGATGGAGAAAATGAGCAATGAAGTTGAGTCCAGGAAGAAGGGAGGGGTGGAAGGTGTTTTAAGATTTAATTTGATTTGTCATTACCCTGAGAAATTATTTCTTATTACTCTGATTTGATCAGTAATATATTGAATTACTTTCCCCAAGTCAAGTCTGTTTTGCCTGTGATGGTAATTGGTGAGTGATCTCTTCCTGCCTGTCTCTCAACCCAGAAGCTTTTTGCTTTGTTTTCTCTCCCTTGTGCAGCTGAGGAGTGGAGTGATGGAGCAGCTTTAGTGGGAACCTGGATTCCAGCCGGGGTCAATCCAATCCACCAAGTTTCAGACGTGTTCATGCCATGTTATCACACCACGTAGCAGGCAGCAGAGTATTATTTTTGGTAATTAATCATGCAATACAGCTTTCAAAACTCACCAGTAATATCCCCATTGGTTACACGTGACTTTTAGACTATTTTTATACCCTACTACAGCAACTCAGGCAAAAGAGCTGAACTCAAGTCCTTTCTCTAGAATACATTTCACAGAATGCAGGTTAAAATTAGACCCAGTTTCAGTGGTGTTTTTGGGGCTGCCAGGTTGCTATCAGAGCTCCTGCTTGAAGCTCAGGTAAGACAAAGGGAAAATAGCCACCAAATATTGCTCAAGTATTCCTAGCAAATGTTATGGCCCTGACTGGGAGACTATTGTATATTGAGAAGTAAGTGCTCCACCAACAGCTGTTCTGTGTAGGTGCTGGGGTTGTACTACACATATTTCTTAGCCTCGAGGACTGTACTGTGCTACACACATACTTTGATGAAGGATAACTTCAGTTCCCAGCATGTTTTCATAAGTACAACCTCTTGAAGAAAATGCTAAAAAACTCTTACGATAACAATAGCAGCAAACTTCACTGCAAATGGGAATTTTGTGCAGAATGCCATTCCCTAACCATTCCCTAGCCTGTGTGGTCATTCCAGGTTTTCATCATCAAATATATAATGTCTTCCAAAGTACTATCACCTTTTCAGGAGTATCAATATGTGGCTTTCTGCTGGGATCCAAAAAAGAATCAGAACCTACTAGCATAAAACAATAAATAAAACTGTTAAACCTATGTTGAAAATGCTAAAAATTGGTTAAAGCTATCCTCTTCCCTTATTCTATTTCCAGCATTGTTGTCCCTGCAGATCCCAGTCCCGGCATACTATTGGCTACCAATGTAATATCTTCCAGTATAAGATTTTCAACAAGTTGATACCTTTAGTCATGATATGATGCTAAAAAGACAAGATTTTTAGTTTTACGTGACCTTTTTACAACACTGAAACTCAGAATTGCAACTGATAGTATTATTCAGGAACTAAGTCCCATTGTGCATGCTTTAAGAACAAAAAATTCCTCACAACATTTTACTATTTGTTATGTGCAAGTCATGTACCTCTTTGGATTCACACAAACCCATTACAGAAATAATAATTTCATTACCTGAATTCCTACTACTCTATTTTATTGACATCCCAGGGCTTCTCTAAACATGCATTTCATTTCTAACA
Source organism: Petroica traversi (assembly GCA_025920805.1). NCBI lineage: Eukaryota > Metazoa > Chordata > Aves > Passeriformes > Petroicidae > Petroica > Petroica traversi. Next base: position 21,496,087 of record JAHLSL010000006.1, on the reverse strand, counting down.
TTTCATTAATTTTTCCATTGCTAATATAATAGATATTTTTCCAAAGACTTTCTGAATATCTAATTAAATCCTTTGTAATACAGTGCAGCACTTCCAAAGCGAAATAAAACAAAGTAACAAACACCCCACACATCTCAGTTTATTTCCCAGATTATTAGTAAATAAACGACAAATTTACAGATAGTTTAATCCTTAACATATCTCTAATGTTATAAGAATAACACAGATAGATAGAGGTACACAAACAGGGAATTAAAGTATGGGAAAAAATAAATGGCTCAAGAAAAACACATACAAAACGCAATTATACGTATGTTTTTGAAAGAGAAATCTTCAAGCAAGAAGTATTGTTTACAGGTAAAAACCTCCCAGCAGACTATGAAAGTTCCTTTAGAGAGCACTTTTCAGGTTTTTGTTTGTTTGTTTGGGATTTTTCATAGTCTAGAAAGATGTCCCTTACCTATTACTACTAGTTCAAAACTTGTGGCAGGAGAAAGCTGCCACACATGTGCTGTAGGACAGACCAGAATTCCAGCTCTTATTATGCTATTAATTCTCACAGACATTGAGGTCCTTATGGGTCATATTTAATGCTTATTGTTCTGTTACATGCCCTCATCTAGTTTTAATCTAGAGTACCTTTTTTGATTTGTCACTGAAAATAACACATAGATGAGAGAATTTCTCTACTTTTCCGTTCTTTCTTTTGTATCTCTTGATCCATATAGATTAAATACAGTGCCATTGCCAATTTCTTTTCTCTTAATAGTTAAGCTATGCTGTTATTAACAGAATAGCTGTAATTATGGAACATTTCAGCAAACAGAAAGCAGGATAAGAAGGTTTAGGTTCATAATGTTATTAGAGACAGTGATAGTAGAAGCAATGATGGGTTTATGGTTTTAGACAATCCAATAAAACTCATGAGGCTAACACTTAATTAAAACATTGTAAAGCAAATGTTCTCTCTTCTTTCACTGTCTGCCTTGAAAATGTTTTAAGCCAACAAATACCATACTGGCATGTAATGCATCAGATATCCATAGAGAAAAGAGATTCATCCTGGCATATGGGGCTTCAGATCCCACCGGCAAAATCCATTTTTCAATTTTTTTTCTCAACCAAATTTGTGTAGTGTCAGCTGCAAAAAAATAGAGGGTTGTTGAAAATGTAAATACATTAAATAAAACCCTGAGACTCAAGGACTAAAAATTCTGAGAAGCCTTGCAAAAATACCAACTTTTCCTCATTGATCTCTGCCAAAATTGCATACAATCTTTATAAAATACTTGTTTCTTTTACTTGACTATGGTGAAACTCAAATCATATTCTTAAGCATGACAGTATATTCCCATGATTCTCTGATTCTCTATGGCTTTACTGTATATTTGGATAACATATCCTCTACTGAGAAGTGAGTTGGTTTATTATTTGTTTTTTTCTAACTGAGATGGTGCCAGAAGCAACTAGTGGTCTTACTGGTTACGTTACCCAGGCTAATCTCTGTATTTCACTGTACCTAGAACCAGGTAGCACAGTCTTCTGAGTCACTTCACTGTGAAACAGTGATGTTTTGTTTCTTTCCCATTCAGAATATCAGAACAGGTATGGTGGTTTTGGCTGCAGTAGAGTTGATTTTCTTCACAGTGGTTATGGGGCTATATTTTGGATTTATGCTGAACATAAGGTTGATAATGTAGAGATGTTTTTGTTGTTGTTGAGCAGTGTTTGCACAGAGCCAGGGCCTTTTCTGCTTTTTGCACTGCAACCCTAGCAAGGAAACCGGGGGTGCTTGGGAAGTTGGGAAGAGGAGACACAGCTGGGACAGGTGATCCCAACTGACCAAAGGGATATTCCAGACCATGTGACATCTTGCTCAGTATAAGAAGTGGGAGGAAGAAGAAGGAAGGAGAAGAATGTTTGGAATAAAGACATTTGTATTCCTAAGCCTTTGTAATGCTTGATGGGGCTCTGCTCTCCTGGAAATGCCTGAGCAACTGTCCAACCATGGGAAGCAGTGAATTAATTCCTTGTTTTGCTCTGCTTATGTATGTGGGTTCTGCTTTTCCTTTTAAACTGTGTTTATCTCAACTCACTTTTTTATTTACTTTTTGCCATTTTGATCCTTTCCCCTATCCCATCAGTGAGGGAATGGGCAATCAGCTGTGTGGGGCTTGGTCACTGGCTGGGCTTAAACCATGACAGAAGGGGAAAAGCAATCCAGATGAATGTAACACATCTGCCCTTAACAATTATCTGGGTTTTCCTTGTTTTCCCATCACATATGAACATTGCCTGATTACATAGAGCTCAATAGGGTAGTCAAGGTGTCCTTTTGGGAAGGGTTCGCTCTGTGAAACTTTAAACCTTAGGTCAGTCCTTCACATTTGCATAGACACAAATGTATTTCTTTTCATGATTGAAGAGAATTTTTATATATATATATATATATATATATATATATATTTGCAAAAGGTTCATCTGTTTTCAAACACATTTTTGTGACTAAATAAGATTTTAAAATAAGTATAGCATGTATTGTGTGAAGTTGCTTATATGATTAAATATACAATTATCCTTCAGGACATTAAAAGCTTCAACAGTTAAATGGAGTTGAGTCAAAATATATGTACATTCACAGTTTGAGCAATTATTTTTGAGATAAATACTTTTTTAAAATAGTAATTTATCTTCTTCTGAATTAGATCAATATGGCATTCATTTTACCATGCTTGGCAGTAAAATACATAAAAGTATCCAGCTGGTATTATTTCAGTTTGACTTTGAGGTTAGCCAGGCTTTTTTTCCTTTGCATTTTTAATCCATGTAAATCGAACTTATTCGGAGCCTGCACTATTCCCTCTCAGAGAAAGGACTGCTAAAGACTGCCACTTGATTATGATTGATTTATATCATGTGATATTCTCCTGCTTTATACTTAAACAACAGAAAGTTTTTAAAGATCTCCTGTGTGCTTTTATCAGTAAGAGGTGCCATGAAGTTTGGTCTATTAGATTGTGAATGTTTCCTCTATTTTTTTTCTGTTGTTCTGTAGTTTCCATAAACCCTGAAGCCTATCAATTATTTTTTTTTTCCTCTCCTATTTTAAGATTCTTAAAGCAAAAAGGCCAAGCCTCAGTAATGTATTGATATTATTAGAAGAATTATTTTCCTGTTGTGCAATATTTTATTAGAAAACAAATGTATGTCCAATTTTATGCAGATGAAAAAAAAACAAGAGTCAGCCAGCTGGGTCCTGATAGCTGTAGCAAAGTAAACTAAACATTGGAGTACTTAAATAGTTATGTGGGATGTGCTAAATCTCATTGTTTTAATTTTGGGAGGTCAGATTTCACCAGGGAAAGAAAAAAATCTCTTATATTTAATAATATGGATTAGTAAAGAGTAATCTCTTCCAAAAGGATTTGGTTGGAAATTCCCAAGGTTGTTAGTTAAGAACCAAGAAGAATTCATCTCTTAGACATTCTTTCCTTAATCGAAAATTTCAACTTCTTGAAAATTACACTAAGCTGTAATTTCCTGACTGTTTGCAGTTGAGACATTACTTTGGATTCAGTGAACTGTGTTTATACACCTGCCATGCCAGTGAATATCAACTTCAAATATTTAACCATGGACGAATGGTCTACTTTTCAATACCACTGCAGTATTTCAGAGGGAAGCTATGGACCACCTACAAACTGCTGTCCCATTGGCACTACATGCCACCATAATGCAGAACTACTTAATTTTCAGTGGTATCTAAAATTGGTCTAGTTCATGTGTGGTTTATAACACTCCATTTTAGACTTACATAATTTCTGCATGATACCAAACAAAATAGATTCAACTAAGTTAACTTTTTCTTACTGAGAATTCTATTAATTCCTTTTAATTTTGAAATATATTGTCTTTGCACATTCTGCAGACACATTTTTGTCTCAAATACTGTGTTGTTGCCATGACAATGACAATATTAATGTCCAGCATGTGCATCAAGATGACTGACTACTGACTATCCTTCTCTTTGCAAGTGTCTCCAGGAGGTTATAAGGGGCTCATTTAGTCTGGTAAAACTTTAGAAACACAGAAGTTAGTAATCAACTGTGTAGTGTCTATCACATCACACTGGGGCACAGTCCTCAGATACCACTTACTTCCTTCCCATTAAACAAGTAGGGATGAAAAAGCTGAGAACCAGCCACCATGAGCTAATAGCTTTTGGAAGGAAAGGCAAGGCACCTGTGTGTGAATCTCCTGTGTGCTACCAAAGAGAAGTATCAGTCAGAATTCAGTGGTGGTTATACCTCCTAGCAGTCCCAGTCTGCCACAATGCTTTTTAGTTTGCAGGAGCTGAGATGTTACTTCAGCTTTTTAGCTTTGCAATACAAGTCTGAGAGTGTGCATTCCTGGGCTGAGTAAATTTACTCCCATTACACTACACTCACGGATGTGAGCACTCCCACATACTCTAGAAAGGGAGCATTTAGACAGGAGGGATCAAGATTGGATGCTTGATGGACTCTGTCTATACTTGCAGGATTTCCTGCACAGTTTCACCTACAGGTGTTTTGAGCAACCACATGGGCTAGAGGATGGATGGATGGATGGATTGATAGATGGATTGACACTGTACATCACTGAGACCCATTACTTTATACTTTCCAAAGAAAAAGGAGCCCTTTTTTCTGCAGAAGTCTCAGGCAGAAATTTTCTCCACTGAGCATGTCTAGTAGCCTAATTTCTCCATAGAGTGAAAAATAATGTGCCATTAACAAAAACAAACAAACCCCCCCCCCCCCAAAAAAAAAAACACCAAAACCCAGTGACTGTATCTGAAGCTTCTTCTTCGTACCAGGACTGCAAATTAATATATTCACTCTCTCACAGTTCCTCTGATTATGCACCTCTGTTTCACATGAATAGTCAATGTTATTGTTAGCAGGTTCAATTAAACAGCCTTCATTCTACTTCCTCACTGCCTTAGGCAGTAGGTCCCCTCAATATTTCTCAGTTCTGAATAATAACATTTCAATGACGACGTCTCAGATAGAACAGAGGGAGCTACCAGGCAACAACCTAAGTTAATTTCTTTTTCAGAAGCAATCATCAATCATTCCTTTTTCTCCAAAAAAAAAAAGGAGTCACATTAACAAAGTGCACATACATCTGCTATGTACAATTGATTTCCAGGAATAATCTGCATTAGAAAAAACATTTTTTAATCCTTCACAAGACCAGATATAAAAATAATTTATTTAAAAAAAAAACTTAATACTTTCTAGTTTTGATTTACAGTGTTTTCCTTATAATCTCATTTAACAGTTTAAATCATTAACTGATATATGGTGCATGCAGATATTGAACATAAAACATATTCAGGGTTGGGCAGAAGAACACTCTGATTAAAAATGCTAATCAAAATTGCTGACGGGGAAAGGTTCACAGCTCTAACATCAGGCTGCTCTTTGATAGAAATAAATAAAGTACGTGCTCAAAAGGTGGGCAGACACAGTGTTTTCAGAGGGTATCCATAGAGTTTCAGCTTCTATAAGTGACAAACAAGGTGCTCCTGAAGACTGTCCACAAAGTAGACCACAACACTGACTGATGCAATATGGTTTCTTCTTCATGCTAACCTTGTGTATGAAATATTTCATCAGCATTTTGACCGTCCATTAATTTTGAGGGCAATGCTCCTACAGTATATGACCTTGTTAATTACCTATTACTTTAGACTAAGTCTTCTTACTTATTTACTGCCTTAAAAGTCATTCCCTTTCTTCTGTTGTTCAATATCTTGCCATTTGAATTGTGAGTGCAAACGCTTAAATGGGAAAGGACTACTGTGGGAACAATGCTTTGTTAGTATGTGTGTACTTGTCGTTTGAAGTATCCCGCACCTCTGTCACAAAAATGAAATAAACTCCTGTTGCTTGTCCCAGTTAACATGCAAACAGTTTGGGGTCAGAAAGTCCATACCAGGCAGAATTATGTCAGATGGCACAGACAGCAACATACATATCATCTACCCATGACTGGTGCATGTCCACAGTATCAGCAAGGCCAAGAAAACCTTGTGTGAAGGCATTGCCATTTAATCCCACCTGCACAAGGATTAAATGGGCACACTGCTAAACCCACTGAAAAGACACATCCTTTTCCTCCCTCTTTGCAGTCATAGGCCCCTGCAGAGTTCCTACAGCAACTGAAAGGTCATCCAGTCACACATCCTGAAGGTTGTTAGACTATTAGTGAAGAATCACACATACTCTGGTTGGTTCTGCCCAAAACTTGCAGCCATTCCAACAACTACAAGACCCGTGTTTGGATTAGGACCTGTGGTCTTGTAGAATCTGACTGCAGTGTTTGACCTGCTGATTTTGAAACAGAAAACTATTAGGGGCAGTGTGGACTTCAGCATGCTCAGTGTTGTGGAAAACATCTACCTGGAGTATCTTAGTCATCTGAATGAGAATGCAGGCAAACTATTTCTAAAGGAGGATTTACCGCAGGATTGGGTCCTTTAGCTCATGTGAATCTTGCCTGACTTCACTGCCCCCATCTCGTTAAGGGCTTTTCCATAAAAATATTCATGAGGATTGCAGCAGTATTCCATCAGCCACATACCACAAAGCAGGTTTTAAAAATAGATCTGGGTTCTCTCCCACGCTCTATATGGCACTAACACATTTTCTTGCTGTACATCAGTTCCTTTGACTTAAAAAAAACAAAAAACAGAAAACCTCACAAAAACCACACCAAAATCAAATGCCAGAAGAAATAGACAAACTAACCAACCCAAAAAAATCTATAATGGGTACTGCCTCTAGATCCAATCATATAACATGGACCATTTAATTCCAACCACCCCACTCTCCATTGCCACACCATCTGCTCGGAACACAGATCATCTGATGAGGTGCAACATTCGTTCTGCTAAACCACTGCCCCTTCCCAGCTGTTCTAGCATGTTCTCCACCTACCTTCACTGTATTCTCACACAGACTTTCTGGATGGGTCCTGGGCACCCACCACCCACACTCACCTAAACAGCTTCTAGATTCCACTGTTTCAACCTGTCTGTACTGTACACTTACAGCTTGTAATGTGTTAGACTTTGCTTGCATCTCTGTATTAGAATATCAAGAGCAGCTCTCCTCAATCTATATGATAGATAGATAGATAGATAGATAGATAGATAGATAGATAGATAGATGATAGATAGATAGATAGATGATAGATAGATAGACAGACAGGCCTTCTTATGAAATGTTTGATTTCCTCTAATTGTGATTCAATAGTGTGTTGGTTTTGCACGGTCTGGTTTTTGGTAGTGGGGGGCCACTGAGGTGACTTCTGTGAGAAACTGCTGGAAGCTTCCATCATGTCTGGCAGAGCCAGTCCCTGTTGGCTCTGAAGAAGGCCAAAACTGGGCCAATGAGAGATGATGGTAACATCTCTGTGAAAACAGATATAAGAAGAAAATCAAAACAAAGTGGGACCCAGGTTTTTCCTAGCCCGAGAAGATGAGGAGGAGAGAACATGTGAGAGAAACAACATGGAGACACCAAGGTCAGTGGAGAAGGAGGGGGAGGATTTAGTTACCAGACAGCTTTAACTGCAATATACTTGGTAATTAAGTGGATGTTTACTTCTGCTATCTATAATCAGACAGCAGGCTATGGAGGTAATGATGGTCCTCACTCTGCCACTCTTGCTGGTACTGATTTCAAAGGGAAGTAGTCAAAGAGAGCCTCAATACCTATTATCTCTAGGTACAAGAGAAATGGTATTTTGAAGAAAAAAATTAAGATTCTAAAGCAAATATGATTCTAAAATGGTATTTTAAAGGAAAAAAAATTAAGATTCTAAAACACATAAATGGTGTATTTTGAAAGATTTATGCTACTCTACATTGATTAACAGTAGAGCAAAGAATGAATTCCATACTTGCAGCAGAACATAATCATATACATCACTCCGAGAAAAAAAAAAGAGGCCATTTAGGTGCAGAACAGAACACACAAGTTCGAAGAGCCTACAACTGATCACAAGGAAGTAAAACTCAAAGCTTCAGGTGATCAAGTACAGGGAACAATGCTGTCTCACACTATGATCAAGATGCTTAAGCACTGTACACTATAACAGGGTTCACAGGAGATCACCACAGGAAAAGAACTGAAATTTTGTCAGATAAAAGTGGTTTCTGAGACATGAGATCAGAGATGACAGGGATGATTGAATAAGCCCAACTGCTGCTTTCTAGATTACTCATCTACAGAACTCTCTCAATATGTTTTCAGATTGTCATATTTCAACTCCTGTGAACTATTTTTCTTTGAAGTAAAGACACATAGCTGGAGATAAGTATAAAATCTGTGCACCATGTCACTGAAATTAAACCTTAGGAGCAAACTATTATTCTGTAGCAAAAGTGTTTCCCATCATTAGGAAATTCCACCCAGGAATTAGGGGGTTCCCCCACAAAGAAGGTGGATCAATAGCCCAGCTGAAATGCATCTACTCTGATACATGTGTATGGGCAACAGACAGGAGAAGCTGCAAACCATCATGCAGCAGGAAGACTAGGACATAGCTGCTATCACAGAAATATGGTAGGGTAACTTGTGCATGGAGTTGGGAATTTATGGGCAAGAATCAGGGGAAGGACAATGAGATGAATATCCTGGGAGTCTCTTTCAGACCACCTAACCATAATGATGAGACAGATGAGATATTCTATACGCAGCTGGGAGAAGCCTCATCATGGGGAACTACAACTTACGGGATGAGATATTTACTCTAAATAAAGTACAGCAGAGAGGAAACAGTTTGAGAGTTTCCTGGAGTGGTTGGAAGATAATTTCCTGACACAGATGGCAAGTGAGGCAGCTAGGTAAGATTACCACTGGACTATCTTTGAACAGAGAAAGACTGGTGGGTGATGCCATGGCTGGAGGCTATCTTCAACATTGTGATAATGAGCTGATGGCTTTTGATTCTCAGAGAAGTCAGGAGAAGAGTCAGAAGACCTGCCACCCTGGCCTTTGAAAGGACAGACTTTGCTGACAGGTTGGGAGAGTCCCTTGGGAGGCAGTCCTGAAGGGCAGAGGAGTCCAGTCAGGCTGGGCATTCTTCATAAAAGTAATACGAAAAGCACAGAAGCAGGGCATCCCCACATTCTGAAAGATGAGCCAAAGGCGAGGAAAACCATTCTGCTTAACAGAGAGCTTTGGCTAGAACGCAGAAAAGAAAAATAAAAATATGGAGAGTTTGTAACCTTTGGAAGAATTGGATGGCAGCTCCAGAGGACTACAAGGATTTCATTAGGTTATTTTGGGGGAAAATTAGAAAACCAAAACCTGAACCAGAAATTAAATCTGGCTACAGCTGTAAAAGGCAATAAAAATATTTATATAAATGTCCCAGTAACTAAATTCACTCTCCCCCACACTGAACTACGTCCCCGGACTCCCCTTTCTCTCAGCATCCATTGCCGCCCGACCCTCTCTCCTCTCCCCTCCCCTCCCCCACTCCCATTGGCCCCTGCTCATGTCAATCAACCCTGTCTCCACCCCCAGCCCTCAGCTATTGGTCAGTGATGCTCTGCCCGCCCCTCAATTCCTCGGGACAAACCCTCACGGCTTCCTCTGCCTGTGGCCATTTGGTTGAGCTCCCTTCGAGATAGTGGATGTCTTGGAATTGCAGGCCAGATGGTCCCTCCCACTACTTTGTCTCCAGGGACGCCTCAGAGTGTGTCGGTGGCTGCCTGAGTCCATCTGCAGGGGTAGCCCGTGTTTGTGTGGGTGCTGTGTGAGGCACCGCCTGAGTGGCTCCATGAGGGACGCTGCAGGAACATGCACGGCACAAGTCCACCAGACCACGGCACTCTGCGTCATATAAATATATGATTGACTAAAGGAGGACTAAGGAGAATCTCCATCTGTTTTGGATGCTGGAGGAAACACAGAGGCAAATGATGAGGACAAGTCTGAGGTGCTAATGGCCTTTTTGGCTCAGATTTTAACAGCAAAACCAGTTGTTCTCTGGGTAGTCCCCTAAGATGGAAGACAGGGAACAGAATGAAGGCCCCATAATCCAAGGGCAAATGGTCAGTGACTAGATGAGGCTCAGCCAAGACGAGTTTATGAAGGGCAGGTCTTGCTTGACCAACCTGATCCCCTTCTATAGCAAGGTGAACTCATTAGTGGATGAGGGAAAGGCTAAGGATGTTGTCTGCTGGTACTTTACTAAAAAGTCCTTGATACTATATCCCATAACATTTTCCTGGGAAAAGTGGCTGCTCATGGCGTGGACAATTGTACTGTTTGCAAGATAAAAAACTGTCTGCATTGCCAGGCTTTAGAGAATGGTGGTAAATGGAGTTAAATCCAGTTGGTGGCCTGTCACGAGTGGTTTTTCCTATAACTCAATGTCCTGGTTTAGGGCAAATATTTAGGAGGAAACCTCTGGGGGGTCTCCTCTAGGAAGAGCCGATTCCAATCGCCCCTCCCCCTACCGGTCCGGGAAGAATTTCCTTAGAGAAAAGTGGAAAAAACTATTTATTTAACACATACAATATTTACAAGTATAGGGAAAAATTGGATAATATGAAAACAATGAAACCTCTCCTTCCTCTGAAGAGATGGTAGATTCAGAGTCCGTCTGAGTCCGGTTCAGTTCTCCAGTGGGGGGACGATTGCCGGGCCCGGCTGTAGAAGTCGGCGAGGATGGGGGGGGGGGCCCCCCGGGGGTTCCCTGGTGTCCTGGGCCCACGCGATGCCAACCAGTCCCAGGAAGAGGAAAAAAAAGAAAAAATTCCCAGCAAAAGAAACAAAGTCTCTCCCTGCAAAAAAAAGCCGGGGAAAATCCGAGGAAAAGCCCTCCGCTGTGAGCTAGCCAGCACCCCCACAACAGAGTGAGTAAAAAAAAAAAAAAAAAAAAAGAAAAAGAGATAACGCTGTCTGCTGGAATGCAGCCTCTCTGCTCTCTTGACCTTGGTTCGTAGTATCCTGCAGACAAACGGCGAGTGTTTTTCTTCCTCCACCTTCACTTTCACTGTCTCCCTTGGACCAACTTAAAGCTGCAGAACTTAATGTCCAGCATAAGCAAGGGGACGATTGGGGATACAAACAGGTCATATGGCTAACCCAGGACATTCCACCCCTTATCCCCATATCGTCATTTCAGTACCTAGATACATATATATACAGTGTACAGCTAT
>JAHLSL010000006.1:21387378-21479860 GCA_025920805.1 Petroica traversi | reverse complement strand
CCTATCATCCTCAGCCTCTCTGCGCCTGTCATCCTCAGCCGCTCTGCGCCTATCATCCTCAGCCGCTCTGCACCTATCATCCTCAGCCTCTCTGCGCCTGTCATCCTCAGCCGCTCTGCATCTATCATCCTCAGCCGCTCTGCGCCTATCATCCTCAGCCCGTCAAGATTAATATATTTATCAATGACCTGGATGAGCAGCTGGAGTGTACCCTCTATCGGTTCATAGATGACACCAAGTTGAGCAGGGATGTTTATCTAATGGAGGATATAAAGGCACTGCAGAGGGATCTGGACAGGCTGGATCAATGGGCCAAAGCCAATTGTATGAGGTTCAAAAGGCCAAGTGCTGGATCCTGCAGTTGGATCACAATAACCCCAGGCAGCGCTACAGGTTGGGGACAGAGTGGGGAAAATGGCCCAGTGGAAAAGGACCTGGACTGCTGAACCTGACCCAGTGTGTGCCCAGGTGGCCAAGAAGGCCAGTGGCATCCTGACCTGTATCAGCAACAGTGTGGCCAGCAGGACCAGGGCAGTGATTGTACTCCTTGACAAGGCCACATCTCAAATCCTGTGTCCAGTTCAGGGCCTCTCACTACAAAAGAGACATTGAGATGCTGGAGTGTGTCCAGAGAAGGGCAATAAAGTTGAGGAAGGGTCTGGAGCACAATACTCAGGAGGAGTAGCTAAAGCTCTGAGGTTGTTCAGGCTGGAGAAAAAGAAAATTGAGGGGACCTTATTGCTCTCTACAGCCATGTGAAACAAAATTGTAGTGAAGTGTCTCTCCTCCTCCAAGCAAGAGGAAATGGCCTCAAGTTGTACAAGGGAAAATTTGCATATTGCGACAAATTCCTTCACTGAAAGGGTTGTCAAGCACTGGAACAGTCTGTCCAGGGAAGTGGTGGGGTCACTTTCCCTGGAAATATTTAAAAGACATAGATGTGGCACTTGGAATTTGGCTTAGTGCTGGACTTGGTTGAGCTGGACTCAATGATCATGAAGTTCTTTTCAAACCTAAACAATTCCACAATTCTGTGATTTTGTACAGTAAACCAAGACCGAAATACGCAACCCCAAGTACCTGTAGTCACATATGAAAACTGAGATTTAGAATTTCTTGTGTGATTGCAATTATCTTTTAATTTGGATACTTACACAAACTGAAACTGGAAAGCAAAATTCCTTTCTTTTTCAAAGCAACCCCACACAAGACCCAAATTCACAATTAAACACCATCACCACACTACCATCGATTCTTTTTAGCCTTGTGTACAGTGCAATAATTCAGATTATCCAGGGGACCTCAGGGAAGAAAATTTTATTGGAATAAAAAAACAACAATTTTTTTTTTCTTAGCAGTAGGAATTACTCTTCAGGTTATACATGCAAAATGAGGAAGGCTTCACAATCCTTTTCAGCAGCATTTCCTGCTGACTGTTGCAGGAGGGAGAAGAAGCTTCCACAAAGCACTGCAGCTGAGTCTCTGCAGGTGAAGGCATCAGGGCTAACAAGAGCTGGCTGCTGACCCTAGTGATAAAGGGCACATGAAAGATCGGGAAAGGCAGAAGGGAAGGCAACCCTGGGTGATGGAGACTTTAAAGGAATTGTTTAAGTTAAAGGCTAAACACAGTGTGGTATAAATAGTGAAACTACATGTTTGGTACAAGAATTTGCAAGAGCATTTTGTGCTCGAATAGAAATTCAGGTGCTCAAAATAGAAATGCTTTATATTGGATAGCGAAAGAGACTTCAAAATTTTCCACTCAGTCTTTGTTCACTCGCTCAGCCAAGGATTCCATACACTGAGAGATTAATAAACAGAGATTAATTTCTGAAGACACCATATTTGTAAAAACTCACATATCAATTCCCTTATGGTTGAATTTTGCAGATCACATATTGAACACAGCAATTTTCCATTTTGCAAGACTTCATGCCACTGGAACAATGTTCTTTCCTCTGTTGCTGGGCCTTCAGATTAATCTCTTGATACTATTTTGGACGTAATTTTTAGAATTTAAATATGCTGATTTAATTTGTATTAATTTGTATTAATGGTAGACAGTAAAATTATGAAATAAAGCAATGCTCCAGATAGCTAGCATTCTGCAGACATGCACACCTGTATGCAACAGAAAGATACTTTGTATTTTATTAGCCTCAGCTTTTAGCTGCTAAATTAAAATTACTTTGGTATGAAATACCAGAATATGTTAGTGATGACATACTGTGAGTAGAGTTGTTATACAGATGGCTACTAAGTGATAGGTCCCATCTAGATATCTTAAAAGTCACGAAGGCTCATTTCTCAGAAACCAATGTAATTATTTTTTCAAAACTTAGGTAACAATTATGTTGTAGGGATAACGCAAATATTTACGGTGGAGCTCAAGATAAAAAAATATTAGCTCAGCTGAAAGAGAGATCTTACTCAAAACCTTGGAACAAATATGGCTGTGTTTTGCTTCAGTGATGTAAATCTAGCTCCTCTCTATAATCTTTATTAGGATGCAAAAACCTTCATATCAATGTTTACAATGTCCCATTTTTTTTTTCTCAGATCACTAAGTCCTTCAAAATAAAACAGCATTATAGCTTTCCCTTCTTTTCCAAAATGTATTAATAAATACATATATTTAAAAATCTGTATATATCTACTTAAACAATGACTGTCCTTTGTAATTTAATTTCAATATTATTTGTGCAAAATAAAAAAAAAAAATCACGTGTCTACTGAGAAACTGCAAGATGTAAGTTTGTCACCTAAAATGAAGATTGAAAGGCAAATCATCCCGGTGTATTTGTCTGTAACTTATTATGTTCAAGAAGTGGATAAGTACACAACTAAATTGCACATAAATATTAAAAATATTGATGTTTTGGACAGGAGATTGACACAATAAGCAGAAAGAATTATTTTTGAAAATTATTATGGAAGAATTTTTACCTGATAACAACTTCCAGAAAATAAATAAACAAACACATGATTTCAGAGAGTTTGAATTATGAAAAAATAATTGAAACTTACATCAAGATGCCTGGTAGTGTCTTCTGTCTCTTTTAAAATAAACTTGTTTTTGCACTTCTACAGATATACTTCTTTGGTCATAAAATTACACAATTTACGTGCTTTTGTTACTTAAGTACACAAAACAGCTTGAAGTCTCTATTCAAATACAAGCTGAAATGTCTAGTATTACTAAAAGAAAAGAAGAAAATAATAATTTCATTCTGAAATGGTACTTGCAAAGGACATTTAGAGTCCAGCTGAGTTATAGCAACACTATAGTACAATCCTGTAGTACCTTTCACAAAGAATCTCTGACTTCTCTTCCACTTATCACAATTCAACTAACCTTTAGGTAAAGCTTTTCTCAGCTGTTATATTTTGAAACAGCTTTCTCAAAAGTGCTAAGACAAAGACTTTTGAATACAAACATTGAATTTCTTCTGCAGAACAGCAATATTCACGAAAATATCGAGCTCCAAGGTGTCCATGATAGACTCCAACCTCCAAGAAAGGTTTCCTTTTACAAGTTAAATATTTAGCTGAAGTCATTGTAGGTAAATATCTGTAAGAAAACAGCATCATTTCCTAAAGAATCAATATGATATGAAAAAAAAAAAATATCTAAGGAACATAGAATACTGAATGTCAACCCTGATCACTGAGAACAGTATCGTGGTAGAAAAGATAACATTGAAATGCAGTAAGGAAAACCTATATGACTGCCAAAACCCTTCAGTTTTCTTGTTCTGTATTTATTTCCACAATCTGCCTGAATGTGATGCAGAATAACAGATAAACCGTTTTTATTTTAAAAGCTCCTACACTTCAAACAACCTGTGAGCAGTGGTCAGGATTATTGAAGAGACATCACTGACCAATTCCTTTCCTCATCCCACTAGTGCTCAGGTTTTCTTGCTCTTAGCTCTTCGTACCTTCCAGCCACCTTCCTCCCAATTATCCTTTGGCACTGAGGTGAAATATTATTTCCCTGTTCTGTTTCGGTTAGTGTCACCACAGCACCAGCTCTTTGAGACTGATTTCATCCAGAAGCAGGAAAAAGATTGAGAGACTGGGCTTTTCTCCAGAGTCCACAAGTTTCTACATAAAACTCTGCTCCAGCTGCACCTTGATAACAGAGGATTGGAAGGTAAATAACATAATGCCTTCATTCATTTTAAAGAAGACCAGGGAAAATTCAGCTGCTAGTCCTGGCATTATCACTTGATATAAAACACACTGGGAAATAAAGTCAGCAGCCACATAAAAAATAATAGCATAGGAAGCAGCTGCCATAGTTTCTGTGAGGATAAAATGTGCCTCAGTTCCCACTGGCATTTTCTAGCAAAATTATCAGGCTGGCATTGCCTACCCAGTAATAAAAGGAAATAAATTAGTATATCTATCATCTTGTAAAAGAGTGAAATATGTCCAAAATAATGATAACTATAATAGAACATTTTTTATATTGAAAAATTAAACAGAGGGTTTTTTAGAACAGAAAACCTGGAGATTTCCAAATTTTTCATATATCTATTTTCTCTGTTTGCATCTGTATGCAAACCAGGATTAAGAAAGGAAAACAAAGGTCTGAAGAAAACCACATTTCTCAACATTCAAGTTGAATACTAGAAAGAAGCTGCTTAGATTTCATTATTATACAAATGGACTTTCGTTTCTCAAATGTGTCCTTTTATGCATAAACCACCACATTACAATGGGACATTTCTAATGAAAAACAAACAAACAAACAAACAAACAAAAAAAACCCACAGATATTTTGGAAGTTTAAATCTTACATATTTGAGGCCATCTCTGACCACATGAGGAAATAAATGGCACAGTTTCCATTTTGCTTCCATTTTAAAGATCAGAATAGTAAGACAGCTTTGGCTAACTTGAAAAATACGACACAAAAATTCACAAGACCTGCATAACATATTTGGAGACCTCTGCAATTTGATGGCAAGCATCATTGGCTAGCTTTACTTTCATAAAAGAATGAGTGGCATTTTTCTGCAATAGATATAAAATGCTACAGAATTAAAAAGAGCTAGGGTATACCATATCCTTGGAAAGTGCTATAAAGCAAACTCTAAAGACCTTCCTGTGAAATCACGAATATGTTTAAAGTGGATCATTCTTACAATAAACAAGGGAGATTTACTTTATTCCAAAAAGCAGATAAGCAATAGAAACAGCAAAAATAATCTAGGAAACGAAAAAATTCAGTTAGAAAAAAATTAGATGAAAACATCTTAGACTCTTGCAGAGTGTGCTCTGGCACAAAGGTTAAATTTAGAATCTATTTATAAATTTAAGCTGGAGACATCACTTTAAATAAGACCAGGTAAGGAAACAAATATTTCATTAAAAAATTTCAGATGACCCACTCAGAAATGTTTCAAATGCTGAAGGAAAAGCACACCTTTTACCCTAATGGTGAAGGAACAGAAAGTAATGTAAATTAAGCTTTTGATCTTGTATGGAGAACAAAAAGTAACCAAAATCAGAGTTGTTAAGCTTTAAAAATAAGTGTCTCTCATATTAGAACCTTTGTAGGAATCAAAAGGCTGAATTTTTGTAATGGAATCTGGAAAACAAAATTTCTAGGGACAAAACGTCTCTCAAAAGCTTTATTCTGCTGTTTAAAGGAAGGTTTTACAACAAATATACAGCCATTACCAGGAGAGGTACCTACAGATGTTCATATCAAAACAGTCTTTGTCAACTGCAATTTTTGCATCGCTCAGAAAAAGTTGAGTGTTCATTACAATACAGTGGTCCAAGTATGACTGAAGAGTGTCACTGCTTATTTAATCAAAAAAGGTAAGATTTGTCAGTTGCAAGATACTTTTCAGTCTTGGCTTTCTATGTGTTTTGGTATAAATACAGCTACAAAGTCATCACCACACAAATGTTTGCTCACTCCTTCCATCCTTCCCGCCCCTCTCCCTCTCCCAGTGGGATGGAGAGGAGAATCAGAAAATGATAAAACCTGTGTGTTGAGATAAAAACAGTTTAATAGTTGAAATAAAGAAAAATATAGTAACACTAATGATAACCATAGCAACAATAATAACAATGATGATGATGAAAAGGGAGATAAGAAAAAGAGATTAGAACCCAGGATGAGTGATGCACAATACCATTTCTCACCACCTGCTGACTGATGCCCAGCCTGTCCCTGAGAAGAGAATGGCCCCTTCTGGACTGCTGCCCCCAGTTTATATATTGGACATAGTGTTCTATGGTGTGGAATATCCTTTTGGTCAGTTTGGGTCAGCTGTTCTGGACATACTCTCTCCGACCTTTTTCTGCACCTACTCACTGTCAGAGCAAGGGAGACTGAAAAGTCACTGACTTAGGGCAAGCACTGCTCAGCAGCAACTAAAACATCAGTGTTACCAACATTGTTAACACCCTAAATCAAAAACACAGAACTGTTCCAGCTGCTAGGAAGAAAATTAAGTTTCCCATCTAACCCCAGGACAGTGGTACTTCTGTTTTTCAAGCAGCAAAAGGACAAAGATGTCGCATCTTCAAAGGTGTCTTCATAAAAGTTCCAGTGCCAGGCAGTGTGATTTAAAACAGGTACAGTCTGAAAAAGATTGTTTGGTTATTTTCAGAGAAAACCAGACAAACACTTTTAATTAAATCATAACTGTAAACATTTCTGGAGTGAAGTACATTTTACTTCTTAATGAGCTGCTGAAAAATTATTCAGAGTGCCAAAGAAACTGCAACTATTTACATAACTTTTCATTATTTACCAGGATTATAGACATTGTAATATACAAATCATATGCAATACATTCCCAGCTCTGAAGAGTTTACAGTCCTGAAGCAAGCTACTCTGCCACAAGTAAGTAAATTAATATAAATATTTATAAATTATATACATATTTAGCATTAAGGTCCACCTGTTCCTAGTGTGGGTTGTTTTGGATTTTTTTTCTACTTGCTGTGTATCTACCCTGAGGCTTATAATATATAGTAATACATACTCTGCAGGATAGTTTTTGTCTTCAACAGTTTAACAATCAAAACATATTTTCTGCCTTTTCTCAGAATTTTTCCACATGAGGCTAACTATGACAGACTATTTTGTATGGCACTAAACAATGTGTATGCTAACCTGTTCATTTCGTGTGACAAAGTTGACAGCATGCTGTAGAAATAAGGTGATGCACTGCTATAAATACACATACAAATTAAGCAGCTAGAAGATACAAGGCTTGCATCATCAGCAAATTTCTGCTGAGATAGGAGAGCATCTTTATCTGTTCACTTCCTATTTGCTCACTGCCTTCTTAGGAGTCTGAGTTAGAGTTTATCACTTAGGGGAAAAAAAAAAAAGGATTACTTTTAAAAAGCTCAATTTTATCCAAGTTTATTCTTCTGAAGCTTAACCACTGTCACACTCAGTTTTGCTGACTTAATAAAAACAGGAAAGTGCTTTTTCCATCTAATATCATATTCCCATTCCATCTCATTCTATTCCAAAATACATTAAGAGAAGAAAGCTAAGCATGAATCTGGAAATTGAAGAAGGTAAATATAAAAGTGGAGAATCTGCAAGAAAGGACACTTCTCTTTTTGTGTAAGAGTTTCAGGTTTTTTTTGTTTAGTCAATGACTTTACTGGATGTGAGTTACACTGCAACAGTGGAAAGCTACAACTACATGTGTTAATTTTCATATTGGGGTACTATACGAGCATTTTATACGTAAAAAGCACCTTTCAGTCTGAGCAATATGAAGCTTCTTACTATTGGAAAAAAGAGGTGGAAAACTACAGAGACCAGAGATGATCCATCATTAAAATTCCTTAACATATATATCCAGGCGATGCTGTAGTTCCAGTCCCACATGGAGACAGAGAGTAAGACCTGAATAGGAAGCAGGGAAACAATATTTCCTGCAGTTCCTATGGTCTTAAACATGAGAAAATTTGTAGACAAAAAAAATATTTCTCAGCAGCTACCACCGGCAGTCAAAAGAACTTTTTGTTTACATTGTTTTCTTTGATGTTAGCCTGTTTTACATGGATCATGCAAAGTGGGAAAGAACTGAAAAAGAATGGAGGAAGGAAGAAAATGTCTGAATTTGGCAAAATTTTGTTATGAAAACCAGTACCAGTATAAGATTTTGTGAAGCACAGTTCAATGTTATCTACATGGAAAAATTTAAAAGGAGGAAACACGTACAGAACTAAAAAGTCCTGGCCAAAAACAACCCCTGTTTTCTACCTGAATGTCTTCATAGTAAAACTGTGAGAAATCTTTGAAATAATATTTAAAAAGACCCTGAATCCACGTGAAGTTTAAGAATTAATTGGAAGAAGAATGGACTTTTTTTCTTGGGACATACATATGCTCTCATCCTTTAATCCACATGAAAATAATATTTTTGCTATTTTATATGGAACAATACCTTCTCTTAATTGTCAAAATGGAAAAATAAGAAAGGGCACTTCTCACATCAGTATTTCTGGAGACAGATTTTTCCATCTGCAAAATCACAAGACAAGTCATAAAATTTTCCTGTAAAAATGTGTATATTCTTTGCTGATAGAGGTATAGATGCTTATATACATATATTGTCAATACCAAACATATCATTAAGACCCAGTACTTTGAAGTCTCTTATTAAACCAATTTAAAATTGAAGTATTTTCTTTATGACTTAGTTTGGGCTAAATTTACATTACTGTTTCTTTGGGTAAAAAATGTGTTGCTTGTAGAGTGAATGTTTGGAAACTGAACAGTCACAAATAAATATCTAAAACTTAGGGATGCAGTTTATAGAAGATGGTAGATTGAACTGAAAACAACTTAAATTAAAGTGCATGGTTTGTAACAAAATTTAAATGTTTAACAAAAACTTTCTAGCATGAATAGGCACCAAAGTTTCAATCTAATTTCAAAATAGAGGTTTTTATAAATCATATTTCTTGTCATGGACTTTTTATAACCAATAAAAACTATCTATATTTATATCACTTAGGGTAACTTTTGGTATTTGAACAGCCTCAGAAAAATACACCAGTAGCTGAGCAAGAACTGATCATGGATCCCACACCCTTCAGCATAACATGTCACTATTTGTAAAAAGTTGCTTCTACCCTTGTGACCTCAATTATAAAAAATAAAAATCCTAGTATTGTGAATTAAACTAACTTAATTTGTCTGAATCTGCAACTTCAAGTTTTGTTGTCCTGGTAACTACACAAGTAGCTTTGTCATTTACCTGTTTCATTTACAGTGATTATTGTTTGTGTAAGTGTATGGAAAATGACTAATTTCCTACTGTGAGTGTTTCTCACAATTATAGGTGTTACCTGCATTTTAATGTTATGCCAAATTCTTATTTCCATGAAGATTTTGCACACCCTTAAGTGATTTTCCCAGAAAAAACTTCATAAATGTAGTTCAACTAAAAGCATTAAAAACATATGGTATTCAACAGAATATATATTTCAAAGCTGTCACTAAATGACTAATACTGTAGCCTCTATATTTCACTAGACACATCATTTATACAATTTTTATTTTATTTCTGAATTGTGATAGCTCTGTTAGAGATGAATGAAGTTGATCCGGGATGAATCCAGATGTGACTTGGTAGGAAATAAATTTGTGTCATGAGGAATTAGATTATTTTTGTTCTGAATTTGACTTGTCATTGATTACTAAATTTTCCCTATTGAGTCCTATCTTCACCTCTCACATAAGGCACGGATTGACATGACAGCTTCTTGCCAGGATATTACTTGAAATCTAATGCTGTCTTGTTGTTAGGGAAAAGAATGTCAACTTTTCTAACATTCTTCAATAAAGAAGCTTACAATTTCTTTTAAAAATTATGAATCCAGAGAAGATGCAATAAAATGGAGATTCATGATGTATATATTAATGCATAAATTCTTAAGTATCTGGAAGTCAGTCTTAAGCTAGATATCCCTTGAAAAATATCTTTATTTAGTCAATATTGGGGGGGAAATATTTGTAGACATACTTGGCTTTCTTGATATATATCCCTCTTGTGACACCACAAGAATAATCTGCTCTGTTGCTGGTCAAAACCAATTCTTCTTCCATCAGAAGAAGAAAAGAGAAGTAGGAGAAATGGTTGCAATTAGTATATTATTTGTGAAATTAAGAATAAAATCCTTTCTTTTCCCAACCCCCTCCTCTTAAAGCAAATTCACACTTGTCTCTCTGTAAGGTCTGTTATACATGTATCTTACAGCACTTAATTCATATTCTATCACAAATGATTTGGCACATTCCATTGATAGCAACACAGGGGAAAATAAATTATAACACTTGATAGAGAATAATAGTTTGAAAAGCTCTAAGTTTCTGTACCATTTCTATGGAACTCTGATCAAACATAATTTCCAGTCAGACCTTTACATCTCTTCTCCATATCAAATGTCAGAATGCTCAGGCTGCAGTTCTAACACTGAAAGTCAAAAACTAGTTGCTGTCAGGGACCCTATTTACAGTATGATGCTGGACATTTCAAAAAATTGAAACAAAAAAGATACACAAAAGAAATACATTCAAATGAATACATGAAATTTGCAAAACTCTTTATTTATATCAAGCTGCTAACTTGGCAATTCTGGTTAAAAATTGCTCCTTTGCATGTCCTTGGTGGGTTTCATCAGGAGATTGCAGAAAAACCTGTGAGGAGCTGCACAGTAGCAATTACTTATAAAAAAGCCACTGACACCATAATATCTGTTTCAGCATCCTCTGGAGCTAACAGAAGTGAGTTTGACAGTGCCATATGCTTAGGAATGCCAGAACTCTCAGGGGATAACAAGTGACCCTCACTCTTACTCTGGCAAAGCTAATTTTTCAGAATTATTCAATAAAATAATTGCCAAAATACTTTTCTGGAATATCTGAAAAAGTTAGATATGTGCAGATATAGGAATGGGTAATTTAGATTTTAGAACAATCCTTGAAGGTATTTTAATTCACTGTAACTATGTTCCAGAAAGACTGTGAAGTTTCTATAGAATATTCGGTCAGAGCTCCTAAAAGAGGGACTTTGATTTGCTAAACAGTAAGTATAGTAAAAATCCTGGAGCCAAGTCTAATGAATGAGTAATATTTCATCTAATGCCGTAGTTATTAGGAGAAACATTTAGGACATGGTTTAGGAAATGTCCAGATTAACACCTGGCCAGGAATTATTTTAAATGGTGCAAATATACTAGTGTCCTGTAAAAAAAAGTCCTAATAACATCCAAAAAAATACTTTAGAATGGTTTCCACCAATATTTCATCAACATTTGAGTGACTCTGGTCAGAGCTGTAAATGTAACACATTTATATCTGTATGGGATGACTTGAATTGTTGAATCAGTATTCTCATTGTAAGAGAAACAGACAAATCTTGTGAAAAAATAGTAACCCTCTCATATTTCTAAATATGGAACACAAAAAGTACATTGAATAACCAGCTGTATTCATATTATCACCATATTACTTGGTTTACAGTAGATTCTATAAAATACAACTAATTTTTGGGGAAAAAATCACATTTGACTTTATAAGGTGAAGAATCTAGTTCCAACTAGGACTTTTCGAAAGGTCTTAACATTTCAAATCTCAATAGACATTGTATCCCTGAACAGAACCAAAACTGTGAATTTCTACTTTTCAAAATTTAGACAGGGTAAGCTTCTCAAATGAAAAAACAAAAAAATTATCTGAACTTTTACTGGATTTTCTCATTGTGTCAGATTTTGTTTGTTTGTTTGTTTTCCTTTCAGTTAAAAAGCAGGTTTTACGATTGTAATTATTAGAAAGTGGCAACCCATATTTATAAAAAATATGACAGAAGTCACGCATTGAAAGTTCTTTCCATTTTGGAGAAAAAAAACCCCACAAAACAATCTTTATTCGGTAAAATTAAATGCAACTGCAAAAGCCAGGAACTTGAAAAAGTACTGAGATTTTACTTCTTGGAAATTGGCGGAACAGGGGGAGCTCACCACAGGATTAGAACACAATTTAAACGCTCTTCCTCACACTAGTCATCTCATATATATATATCAGCCCATAGTCTTGTCACTTACTGTAATTTTCTTTCTACTGAAAACTTTACTACTTCTTCTATGTTGATTTCCAAATTTAAGGCTTCAAAAGAAGGAAGGGCTGTTTCTTCAAAAGTGATACGATAAATGTGCAAGTCTGTATGCTTGGTGATGAAGTGGTAGACAGAAGTGCTACATCAAATCCAGAATCAACAAGAACTACAAACTGTATTGAGTAAAAAAAGAGTGAACAACAGGAAACTCATGTAGAGTTTCTGCCAATTCTGTAAACAAGTCTGGGATACTGCAGTCTCTCTGCAAAAAATTCTGCCATCTCTGTAAAAAAGAAAGGTTGACTTTTAGGGTTATTGGAAAGGCCAAAATATCCAAACAGGAATCACAATGAAATTTATTGGCAAAGGCTTAATGAGAGCACACACCAGCAAAAACACTTAAGCAACAGCACTGGCAGCTGCCTGCTGAGAGAGAATTCTGCTAACAGAACAGTTGGCTGGGAAAGGCAGAAGAAAAAAATAACTTCAGCGACTGGAAGCCAACCATCTCTCTCTTTCTCAGAATCAATCTCACTGAGAGTTACAGTAAGTTGCCATACTGGGAGACACCACAGAAAATGAAATAACTTGAGCAGCAACAGCAAGATTGGAAATTGTGCTTCAAAAAGCATGCTAAAAATGAGCTGTGAAACATGGACAAATTTTCTCTCTGGGAACTGTGGTCCATGTAAGCCAAAGCCAAAAGAGTTGCCAAGAGCGTATTTTCAGAAGTTATTGAAGAATTTAACAGCCAGGGTTGTACATTTTCAACTGGAATCATAGAATCATGGAATTGTTTAAGTTGGATCTTTAAGATTATTGAGTCCACTGTTAAATTCCAGTTATCATTAAGAATTTATTTTTACTAGAAATCGGTACATCATTTCCTATTTACACATTTGAAGTAAAATATTGAAGTAAGGTAATAATAAAACTAGCAGTAGTTATTAATCAAATTAAGTATCTAGGGTAGAGGGGAAATTTATGAGTATTAGGGTGAAAATGAAAAAGTTGTGAATCAATATGTGAAATCAACTAATGATTAGTTTGTCTGGTGACAGTCAAAGACCTGAAAATAGGGATGTATATTTTTCTTCTTTAGGATATTCTGTGTATTTGTGATATATTGGTTGCAGAATGTAAGACCATATTTTGAACTGTAATATCCTATTGATTTACCAAGAATAAGGGAGTTACACTTTCAGTGAGACCAGATGTCTACCAGCTGTTCATATACAGGGACAATCCTTACTCTAGAAAAGATACATAAATATCTTTTCAGAAGTAAAGCGATATTTTTGCCTTTAGCAGCGTCTGTAGTAAATACCAGTAGGTACAAAGACTGGTTGGATGTTTTAAGTAAATATTTCATTGCATTTTACTTCACCCTGTCTCAAGGCAAAATGAGGTAAGTAACTGTTAACAACAAAGTCCCTGACATAGCCCATCAAACCACTGAAACACTAAAATGCACTGTGCATTTTGAATCCCTAGCACATTACCTACCATATCAAAAGAGAGACACAATGGGCCCTTCTTTGAGCTGTTATAGCTCAGGGAATTTACCAGAAGAGGATGAGTTTCCCTTACATTCTGATGTATGCTTTGGGCTGTATGCTTGAATTCTAAAGATCACAGAAAGTGTGCCATAGAGGAGATGGTAATAAAAGTGATAAATGAACAATCATATCTGAGTAATGAAAAAAAAGTTGTGCTTAATGAACATATTTATTTTCTATGGCAACTGTTCTGGATAAAGCTTCTCCCAGACCTATCTAAAAGTCATGAAAAACACTGCAACATGGATATTAGCCTTGAAAAGAACATGTAATCACACTGGAGTAAGATCAGGCATCTCTCTTCTCTTATTTCTAAGGGGACACTTGAAAAACTCCATTATATTTTTTTCTGGCCTGGGAAAATGGAATATTGTAATTTGGAACTTCCCTGTTAATATCATCTTTTCTTATTTATTATGAGCTTAGACTATCAATATTACTATTTTAAACCATAAAGAAAATTATGACAGCAGATGTAAGTATTACTGCATATATCATAAGCATTTTCTCCTGCTTTGCCTTCTTTTAGATTCGGTTGGAAAGCCCTACATGGTCTTGGAAAGCAATTTGAGATGTTTCCTACTTGAGGCCTGGATAAAGAGGAGAAGAAAACATAGTTCAAAGAGAGGGGAAAACTGATAATTAGACAATATGCTTATAGTTAAATTTGAATAACAAGTCTAGTTTAATTAATTTTATTGTCTTGTTAAAATAATAAATTACTCTCTTAAGTGAATCCTACACTGACATGATTCATTTTCTGTTAACCTAGATGGTTTTAACATTCCAGAGACAGCACCAGTTTATGCCACTCATTCCCCAAGGATTAGATTTCATTATGTTTATCTGTAGCAGTCAGTGAGTTACAATGCATGAAGATTAAATTATTCTAATGAGACCACTCATGGAGAAGAAAGAAAAAAACATCATGACAGAACTTGGTAGAATACTACTTCATGGTGATACTTTAATCCAGTGCTAAAGTTTTTCCTCTGTTTGCATTCCTTCCCCTTGCAAACACAGACATCCACTCTCATCATTCAAGAGCACACAACCTTCTACTTGCTTTAAAGAGGTTCAGGCTGTTGTTAACTTTCTTAAACCAGACTTAAACTTAGGCCAAAAAGGAAAGTCTGTAGACATTGGAAGCCAGGACAGGTGACACAGGAAGACTACAGAGATGCTGTTTGTCATGGAAGGAAGAAAATTCATGAGGCCATAGCTTGAGTAGAGTTCAACCTGTGAATGCCAAAAAAATAAAAGGCTTTTTGGTATATTTTAACAGCAAAAGGAAGATTAGAGGTAACACTGATCTAGTACTTGATGAGGTTAGTCCACCTAAAAATAATGACAAAGGCAAGGCAGAAATGTTTAAAGACTTATGGGAGGAGGTGATGGCCCCACTCTGTTGCTCTGCGGCCTCACCTCAAGTCCTGTGTGCAGTTTTGGGCACGACAATAAGTGAAGGATATGAAGCTTTAGAAAGCATCCAAAGGAGGACTACAAAGATGGTGAAAGGTCTCAAGGACTAAGCTTATGAAGACAGGTTGGGATCACTTGGTTCATTCAGCTTGGAGAAGGCTGAGGGCAATCTCATTAGACTCTACAACTTCCTCAAGAGAAGCAACAGATGGAAAGGTCTGTTGACTAATGGTAGGACACAGACAAGTGAAGTGGAGCTGTATCATAAGAAGTTGAGACTTGATATCAGAAAACAGTATTTCACTGAGAAGGTGATCAGTCATGGGCCTCCAGAGAAGGGGTCATTGAGCCAAGCCTGCAGAGTTCCAGAATATCCAGATAATTTTATTCCCATGGCTTAGGTTTTTTTAGTTTTAAGCCATTTTACAAGGAGCAGAAAGGTGGACTTAATGATTCTTATGGATGTCTTAAAAATTGATGTATTTTATGAGTTTAAAATTTACCAAAAGCAAATATAGAGACAAATAATAAAAAGTGTAGAAAAAAAAATGGGATGAAAGACCAGTACAGCTCTCAAGTAAACACAGAACTAAATATTCTGACAGCCATTTCTACAGCAAAGAAACTTTCACAATTATGGTAGCAAAATAGCCATCTGCTCTGGGTAGCAGGTTCAAACTGACAAGATTTTCCTCTGTACATGTGGGAAATATTTGACTCCTGCAATGATTTCTTTAGTCCCTGTGCACATGAAAGGCTCTCAATCATACCCGCCTAGATAGTTACACAGATACCAAATACTCTATATGGCAATGGACAAACTTGGTCTTACTTGTGCTGTTTTCCCAGTAGCTCTCACTGATCCCTTTTATAGTTTTCTACATTTAACTATGACCAACTGAGGCACTCTAAGTATAAAAACCAGTTTTATTGTGGCTTTCCTTCTTTTTCTTTTTACAGATACAGAAAATGGGGCTGCTAAATGTTTTATTCCTTTTTGGTTCACTTGCTCTATTTTCAGGGCTTTCTCCTCAATAGAATGTGACTCAGTTTATAGTAGCTAAAACTGTGACTCCAGGCAGTATATTCTGTTTAGGGTTTTTTTTGGCAGATGTTGTTTCACCTTCTTTCTACTCAATCATTCTGTCTAATTCCATGTTCTGCCTCTTTCCAGAGTCATAATTGCATCCATGCACTGAAATAGCTAGAGTTTAAGCTTACAGTATTCTCCTCCTAAACAGATTCAACTCTCTCTTGTTACCATCATCCTTTTTTATTAATTGGTAGTAATACATTGAATTCTGTTGTGCTTTATTTTCTGTATTAGTTGACAAAAGATTTGAAGGGCAATGTATTTTCACCCATAATCATTCTCATGGGTACTAAGCCATTTTTCTGTAGCACTTTTGGGACTTTAATCTCAAAGATAAGTGTTACTTCAGCCACTGAAGCTTTCAAGCATGCTAGAATGACTGGGTCATTATGCACAGCTCAGATTGCTAATACTGCATCATGGCAAGGATTTATTTTTTTTTAATAGGGAGTAGAGATAGACTAATAGCTCAGAGTTGTCCTCACATTTCATCATCTTCCTTCTGATCTTGAAATATATTCTGCACATTTCTGGCCCTCCTGTAAGCTTCTTTAACATTATCTTGACGGGAAATAGAAAATTTCCCCCTAAAAACAGTAGCCTTGGAAGAGTCTGAGATATGAAGGAGCTGGCAAAAGGTAGTTGTTGGTGAAGAAAGGCTGACTGAAACACATAATGTAGCAACAGTAGATTGTTATATTACCTGTCTACATTCGCTGGGGTGTGTTCTCTGTAAAGTAAACTCTTTATCTAAGAAATGTACTTATGACAGTGTTTTCACACCAAGATGGCAGATGGAATCTGTTCTATGACACATTGCCTCACTGATTGTGTGGCAAGGTTCATGCACAAAAATGGCCTTTAGAACCAAAAAGACCTTCACAAGACCAGGATTATCAAAAAGTCTTTTATTTCTTCCACAACTCTCTGTGTGTTGTGGAAGAAAAAAAAGTGTCGCCTCTGCATCAACAGAAGTCACTGGCGTATCAAGGGTCATTACTGTATAATGGGAACAAAACCTGAACTATAAAAATAGGTATTGAGTCAGATCTAAATGGATCCCAGACAGTGCACCCAGTCTGTCCTTATACACAGCTGGGTACATAGTTTTCCCACACTTCTATTCTGTTACATATTTATTTTTATAAATAAATTGTTTGTAACAGTGGCAATACTTCTTCACAGAAGAAAACTTTAGCTAGACTTTTAGTCTAAACATGCAATATATATTCAGGCATAGGTCTATGCGTGAACACACATGAAGTCTCTGTTTCATGACATGGGCTTAGATAATGCTACACTGTGGTCTGTTACAAAGAAAATAGAACTGATTTCTTTTTCCATTTAATTTAGGAAATTTCCGGTTCTTTTCTCTATGTATCTTAGTTGACAAAGTTCATGGACACCCTGCATGATGTTTAGTTTCAAACACTTTTCTACTTTGAATTTGTAAGCTGAAAAAGCACTTAATCAAGAGGTCTGTTACCACTCTAATCTGACAGTAAGGGCAAAAAGGCAAGTGTTACATCTTTTCAATTGTCGATGACATTAATAGATTTAAAAGTAGAATGGCAAGGTAACCTCTGTGCTCCTAGAGTTATTTGATTAACTTCCAAGATGAGATTTGTTGAAGAGCTCTGCTCTCCTCGTAACATTTTCAAGTTTTAGGTTTCTGTTTTATATAGCTTGAAGACAATTTTGCTTTCCCCAGCTGAAGAACTGTGTAACATAAGAGTTGGATATTTAATGTGAATTAAAGGATAAGTTTCAAGATATCAATCAGGTGAACTGGTACCTGTGTTTGTTGCTTTTCATTTAGCTGATTGTTTTTCCAGTTTGTTCTTTCCTCTCTGATAGTCAGTAAATACCTGGTATTAAATTGGACTTATTGTGTTCAATTTGAAGTTATTGTGCCCAATCAAGTACTGCACCCTGTTATTGAACAGTCTGCTGTTTCTTTTTGCTTTGAGTACTCAACAGTGCACAGAAATATTTTCTCCCTTTCCAATATCACTCTTAGAGAAGACTTAAAAATTGCTTGAAGATTTTTGGGAATAAACAGTTTTCATACAAAAAAAAAGAGATGGTTCCACTTTGTAAAATCCAAGAGTCTAAGGAGTAAAAGGTTAAGGAATTAGGGAGAAAACGCTGAGAAAATTTCTTTATGAGAAGAAATTGTATAAATTAATCCATCTATGGGAAGTTTGAGTATTGAAAATGTAGCAACTGCCAGTAAAAACTTTCAATAGAATGACAGGCTGGAATCAAACAGAGAACTTCTTCTATGTTTTTATCTTCTAAATAAAAAAGCTATGTATGAGAGTTTTTTGCTTAAAAGAGGATATGAGCACTTAGCTCAAGACATTAATTTATGGTTAACATCAGAACATACAATAATGATAGGAAAAAATTGACAATAAAGATATTTTACATCAGCCATCAAGATTTAAATTTCCACATTTATTCATTTTCTTGATCAAAGCCTCCTGCCCTTCAAGAAAACAAAAATGGCCCTTCAATTTAGTTTTTTTTCTCCGAACATTCACAAATGTACTAATCACACACTACTGTTAGAAACAGTGTTCAGAGTGTCATTAAATAAACACTGAGCTTAAAATTTTTTTTCCAATTTTCTCTATTATACAAGTAAAATCTGACTTTTCCTATTAATTATTATTGTTCAGTCCTTTCATGTAAAAGTATAAAACTACATAGCAGAGACATTTTTGTGATCTGACCTCAATGTTCAGTTAATTAGCTATGCTACATTTTTTAGTATTTGATTTAAAAACAAAAGATGTTTTGTTTTATGATATGGTCTGATATGATTAAAAGGCTTAGAAATCCATGTTTATGCATGTTATCTAATTACAGTTTCTTTTCTCTCTTGGTCTTCCAAAATGTATGAAGAAGACAAAACTACTGCTCACTGTCTCCATAGAGACACCATGACAGTATCAGGAGAAAATATTTTTATTTCAGTACCTAATGGATTTACCTCCTGAGTAAAACCACTCAATAAGAAAAGTGCCAGGAACAGAAAAGCCACTCATTACAGTGTGCAGCTCATTGTGGTCTGCATTGGCTTGGTCTGTGCTAAGTGGTTTAGAACAGTATTTAGAAATGTTGCAGAAGTAGGTTTATTTTCAGATTTGTTTACATTGCCAGATTCAGGGCTTGTCAAAGTTCACATTCCAGTTTAAATGACACAAAAGGACAGTCTATTTCTCTCAGAATAGGAAAATGAATATTTTGCTTGGCGCTGGAGCTAAACTTGGTTGAAAAAGCAATGTATTTATTTATGGAGAAATTCTGTGTAATGTAGCTGAGAACAATCAGAACTTTTTTTTTTTATTATGATTCATAAAATTGCCCTGGAAATATGTGATGACTACCTGCAAGATTACCACTCTTGAACTGGAAGCTGAAAGATGGACAACAAAGTTGTCTCGCTACTTTTCCAAATGTTTTAGAATAAAGGTGGATGAAAATACCTAAAAAAATTACCAAGGGTACTTGAGCATCCCATCTAGATTTTTCAGTAACACTGAACTACTTGTTAAGATATGACAAGAATGCCATTACTTGTCACTGTATTATGTTCACACTGGCAGACTCTACTGAGTGCAGTAAAATTTTAAGTAGTCCCAGTTATTTTATTAGTGTAAAGACTCAAATTTTGGTGTGAGATAGTATTAGAGGAAATAATTAGGTTTGAAACATTGGGTAGAAACTTAAATTTGCTCTGAAAGAAGTAATTAGAATATATTCCTATTTCTTCTGTTTTAAGACAAACTGTTAGCTACAGGATTCTTTAGTCGGCTAAGCAGGAATCAAATAATGCTTGTATTAGATTAATTCAGATCTTCTTTACTGAATTATAATAATGTACAAGTGTTGGGGAAAAAAGCACAATTTGAAGGTAAAAAAACAACAAAAACCTATTATTGCCATCTCCCATGGATCTCTGAAACTGGGCTAAATGAAAAGCCACCAAAAAGTTGCACTTCAAGTCTCTCTGAAGAGTGTTACCCTGATCGATTTAAGTCAAAGGCCAAACAGACACATTCATTTGGGAAAATAAAAAGCAAGATTCAGTACTTGATTGCATTAAAGACACTTCTGTTGTTTGAGAGAGATACTTGGAAATACAACTATTTTATTTTCTAGTAGTTCACATTGGTCTGTTTTCTATTAAGTTATCAAGTCAGTGACAGAGTATTTAATGAAAATTTTTAATTCCAAATTGCAAGCTTAAAAACTAGTTTGTCTCTTCAGGGACCTACCTTCAGGAGCTGACACTTTTCACTTTAGTTTTTAATCCAAAAATACCTTTGATGTATCCTGAAATAAAATCCTGACAATTTATTCTGAGGAAATCTGCAATTCAGAAGTGATGGTGCCACAGAAAATTGAGTGTAACAATGTTTAGTGTGTATAGTAGTGGTGCAAGACGTTAATCTTATAATACGTTAAAAACATACACAAGGTAAAATCACCCGAATACTGTGGATACTGGAAGCAAGAACATTTAGCTCTAACAGTTTGCATTAGTTTAGATTTTTGAGCTCTTGGAAAAAGCTGAGACTTGAGAAAAGAGACCTGTGGTGTGGAAAACATATAATGGAGTATAGAAGATGAATGGTGTGAGTGCCACTCATAATTTCTATTATTAATGATTAAATAATATGTATTAAATAATAAAAAGTCTGAAAGTTATCTGGAAAACTGGGAAAGTATATCTCCAAGCCCTTTATTCACACAGAAAAACATGGTTTTGTTTTTAAAAGGGCTCATCAGGCTTTTAGGAGATAACTCTCCAAAGAATTTTTTTTTTCATATGAGTAAAGCAAATTTTATTGAGATAAACTACCATTTTAATTAAAAAATAAATAAATAAAATAATGGAACACAACTACAAGAACAAAAAATATCATGTGCTAAGAATACAGTTTCCTTTTACATAGTGAAATGCAAAATGAAAATGGGAAAAGGGAATTTTAAAATAGATGACATAATCTATGGAACTTTTGAAAATTTCTTCAGTGGTGTCTATAATTTCTCAGGTCAAAAATAGGACAGAAAATACAAAAGCTGGCAAGAAAAAGTATTGCTTAAAAGAGTAAAATATTTTTTTCAATAAAGAGAAATGTTGCTGTCTTACAAATTTTAAAAAATTGGTGGATAATTGAGGTTTTATTGATTTTTCTAGATTTTGAAATTATTTTGTCCTCTTTCTTTGCTCTGCAAACAGAGATAACAGACACAGTCTTTTAATCTATCAACAGTACTTAGTTGAGGTAGGGTTACTTTTCTAAAATTTGTGATTTTTACATGACCATGCCTTTGTATCTCCTTATCCCTCTATTTTCTGAAATGTTTTACTGTCCAAAGCACCTTGATCCCTTTGTTTGCATATTCCTCTGTTCCCTCTATATATCATTTCATCCTACAATGCCCATAAGCCAAATTATTCTCAGAACTATTTTGCTCCATTAAAATTATGTGCTCAAAAATAGGAGGAAGATTTGAGATTCTTGCTGTAAATTGTTACATTTTGGGACTCTTTTAGAATAATAATTGAGATTGTTCTCTATGGAAATTCTCTTAGGTTTGAAAATGTTTTAGAATACATAAATCCATTAGGTACACTATGCAAGTATTTAATGCCCTTAGTGTAAACTCCCTACATGCTAGGTAATAAAGTTATGCATATGCAGCAGTGACTGCAACAATGATGCTGAAATCATCACTTCATTTTCTTTTCTAGATTAAAGCAGATAAATGCTTCTTTATGATGCTTGGGGTATAATTGTGGAAACTATAATAAAGGCAAAGGGATAAAATATTAATAAGACAAATACTGAGTCATCTTGCTCAGACTTATTTCTCTAGCTTTGGGTATCTATAGAGGACTTTTATGTGTTATTTTGATGTTCTCTGTTGAGGAAAATTGTGGTTGCAATGAGAATGTTTTCAAAAACACTGGATATAGTACTCAAAAAAAGCCCTAATAGGAAAGTACACTCTGGGTTTTTTTCTGTGTGGGAAATAAAATGGTCCCAGTAAATTGATTTCCAGACTGAATTTCAAGGGCAATCAGATTGTACACTGTAATGTTCGAAACCTGGAAGTATTGCAAACTTCAACAAAAAAGCCAGATTTGCAGACCGAAATAAACACAAAATTTTGTCAGGAGCATGGAATATTTCACAAAGAGTACAGTAGGGCTTGCTTCAATATAATTTCTCTATATTTATTATGTGCTTAGACTAGATTTAGTTCTTTGAATTTAGACATCAATATGTAAAATATGTTCTCCAATGACTTAAGGTACCCAGTCATAAGCATTCATTGTCTAAAAATAAAGGTTTTGTCCAACACAAATAATCCATTCCAGAAAAGCGTTCATGCCAGCCTGAAGATTTCTGTGAGAAAAGGTGCTCAGTACCTATAATGTGACGGAAGTTTGGTCTCTCTAGATAAACAGATGGGGAATTTGAACCGTGGAGTCCTATTCTGCTGTAAGTGTATCTGACCATGTTGAGATTTGAGCATCTATATTAACAACTTTGTAGCTTAAGATCTTCTTTTCCCTTGGACTGTATTACAGATGTCCAAAAATGAAATGTTCCATTTTGAGTAGAAGAAAAAAATGTTCATTGAAACAACACAAGCTTTGTTTTCTTTCCAAGAACCTTTCTATCCCTCAGAAGCTTTTGTCTTGCAGTTTTTATTACATTCAAAATTTAGTATCTTTTTCTCTTTTTCTGACTGATGAACTTTTCTTTGCACCCTTAATTTGTAATTTAGCTGTTCTAAATATGTTTCCTAGGAGAATGTAAATAAGAATCTATCAAAAATTTTCTGTGTGGCTATTTCCTCAACTCAGAGAAAAGATAACAGGTGGAGCAAGAAGACATAACACTGGAAGCACTTAATATATAGTAGATAATAAGTAGACATATGATAACTTATAGTACTTTCATCCTCTTCCCATAAATTAAGAGCTAAGTAGGTTCTGCTAAAAGAATATGAATCTGTCATTTAGGTCATGGAAATTGAATCCTGAAGTTTAAAAGTTTTTTTCAAAATAAAATAAAAATACACGAGTACTTGTTCAGCTATTGGGATAAGCCAATTGCATTCAGTAGCTGGGCAGCAAAACAGCAAAAAAAGTTATCATATGTGCCAAAGAGGAAGAGTCAGTTGACCATAGCTACAGACAAACTATGTGGTCTGTTGTTCATTTTTTTGTCAAAAGGTCCCAACACATCCTGAAAAAACACAGTAAGTAAGAGGAGACTTAAGGGCAAAAGGGAACCTTCATTCTGTTATTGCATAAGTCCATGCAATGCCAGTGTTTGTGCCCAGATCAGGTTAGCATGGCAGAAAGGGTGCAGTAGAACTAGAAGAAATTAGAAAAAAGGCTGTGAGAGATATCATGTATAGGAAATGTCTTCTGCTCAAGACTGACAAAAAAAGCCTGTAAGCCTTCAGCTTTGAAAACTGAGAACTGAGGAAGCAAGACAGGCACCAGCTTTTTCTTATGCTTCAGAGAAATCAACTGTGGTGAATTTTTCACCTCATACTAGGAGGCCAATGCACTTTTACCTCATAGCCTGGAAAGAAAAGAAAATTGATTGTGCAAGGAAAAGCAAACTTCTGTTAAAATGAACTTCACAAAGTGGAATTAACTTATTCTAAACTGAATCTGAAGTCATCTTAATGTCACATATTTTTTACTTGAAGTCATAGAATACCCAAGAGATAAATGTAACCATATATCTTTCAATATGAACCTTGGTATTTCAATAATAAATTCAGTGGGTTTTGGAATCTAATTATAAGAAAACAGAAAAAAAGAAAAGAAAAGCAGAACTTTTGCCTACATCTGGCAACCCTAAAACCCACATTGGTTCACTGAAAAAAAAAATGTATTTTTTCTAAATTCCATGATTTTATGGAGTCTTTCCATTTGCAATCCACTTCTCTTTTGTTTTATATCATGTTATTTCACCATATTGAACTTGTCAATAAAGTGGGATGGGCAATGGGAAAAGTGCTCTGAAAATTAGGTTTCGAAAAGCTGGAGGATTTCTTAGATGGCATTTTCAGACCACATAAAATGAAACAGGCTGGAAAATGCTCCTAGGTTATTACCATTATCAGTCATTGACATGAAATAGTCCTATTAAAAATAACAATTTTTACATTTAGATATTCAGTCAATGACCCAAGTTTTTACTCCAAAGTGAAACAGCCTTCTAAGAAAGTTGCTGAAAACAACTAATACTCAGCATTTTCTATCAGATTGCAAACAATACAGAATATTCTGAATGTATTTTTAGTCTTCAAATTATAAAAAATTATATTTTGCTATTAAAAATTCAAAGCTGTCTAGAACCTATATGTCTTTAGCAATCCTTGCTTAGTGTCTCTGAAACATCTAATTATCCAGCAATTTTAGTGACCCAAGAAAAACACCAATCTTTGTATGATTCAAATGGCAAAGAAAATGTCTGGAGGCAAAAAAGTGTCCAAAGTTGATCTGGTCAAAATATATGGACTAAGAGTACACCTAGAAAACAGGGTTCAGCATATATGATAGATGAGTTTTACTCTGATTTTCAAATAACTGTAAGTTTTCAGATTTTAGACAATACTGTAGTCCGCACTTGTTGACAGCTATACTGGAACTATATTCAAGTTTTTTTCCTCTGCTTCTCATCCTCAAAATACTATCTTTCATAGCTTTTCCCATATTGAAAACATAGTGTTATGAAGTAGACAAAAAGAAAAATCAGGAAAAAAAACAAGTGGCTTCAAATTTTGACTTATTCTCATCACATTTTTCACTGATTAGAAATAGATAAAAGGAAAAATGCATAGGATTTTAATTATTTTTTTTCTTCTTTTTTAAATGAAGCTTACACAATGGTGTAAGCTCACTTACAAAAGTGAAAAATATCATTGAGAAACACTTTTGAACAGAATTAGAAAATGTTACTGGACAAATATGGTATACCTTCTATTCATTTACTCTGCTAAATGGGAAAAGGAGGGTTGTTTAAACTAGCAGTTCTGCTGTCTGAAGTTATGTCTTTATTATGCATATATTTTTTATCTCATAGACATATTCATAGATATATACGTATCAATTATTGTGTAGGTATATATTTATTAAATATAAATACATATGCATACTTTTGTCTAACTCTCTGTATGCATATGAATGCATATGATCTAAATACCTAGAAGCTTTCTTTTTTTCTAAGTTTGGAAAATATCCCCACCTATCTCCCACTTTTTTGAAGAAAGGAGTTATGGAAATGCAGGACACGTTTGCATCCCACTGAAGTTCTATGCATGAGAGAATAAACACATCAGCAGATCTTAAGAGATCTGAAGCTTGGTGTCTACACTACAATTTCTTCTTTCCATCAAAAGTGTTCTTATGAATAAAATTTTTTTAATGATTCTTACTCTAACCAAGTAATTCTCTCTCCTACTGCTAATACTGAAAACATTGGTGTGTTATCAGCATTGTTTCAGTCACAGATACAAAACTCATCACTGTATGGACTGACTCCATCCAAGCCAGGTCCAGTACAGATATGAAAGTCTTGCCACTGCATAGTTAATGTTTGAATAGCTAAAATCTGAATATTGAAAAAGGTAACTCGGTAGTGGAAACTTTATCTTTTTACTTTAGTTTCTGTCCATGTGGGGTTCATTCTGAAAGTTCAGACCACCAGTTATTTATTAATCTATTCACCCAAGAAGTTGTGTTAGCTAACATTAAGAACTTAATCAGTTTAAATAAGTTTGTTTGATCTTCTACTTCATTGGAACTTCCAGTTGATATTTCAGTCCTCCTCAGAATACACTAGTAATCAGAAACCATAAATGTGGTGTGATCAGTAGGTAACAAAGGTCACAGAACAAAGGTCACTTACAAACTTATGTAGATGGTAAAAATAGAGAAATGTCCTGACCTCAAAAAAACAACTCCATCTACCCTATCTCACTATTTCTTAAAGTTATTACTCCAAAACCAGACAACTTTTCTGAAGCATGCTGTGCAGCTAATAAAACAATTTTATAGAACTTTCTCACTTTATGGTTTTGATCCCAACCTTTGCTGATGAAAGTGGTTTCTTTCTGTAGACTACAAACACACACACACACACACAAAATCCCAAAAACATAACAGCAAAATCCCCTTCTTCTAGTAGAATCTCCATACATAAACCAAAACCTACGTATGGTTTAAGGCTGGATTTTCATTTTAAGCTTATCTGTTCAGGAGAGAAACACGACATTCATTTTCTCTTGTGAGAAAAAGCCTAAAGGTATTATACATTTTCACCTAATATGTAAAAGTTCTTGGAATTAAGTCTTTAATACTAGGTAACTTTCCTTTTTTTTTTTCTTATTTGACAGAATAAAAAAAGAGTTGTGACCTTGAAATTCCTGCTTTCAAAAGCATCTATAAATTCTATGTAAAATTTACATTAAATTCTGGAAAATTACATTCTCTATTCATGTCATATAATATTTTAATGGTATTTATGCACAAAATTTCACCAATATTTCCTGCAGTCAATTTAAAATAACCTTCCCCCTCAACCATTTACTGATTTGTCTTTGGAGATGCTTGGTTTTCTCACACAAGAAAGATAAGAACTTTCAGGAGGGAAAGCCACACAAAGAAGATGAGGAATTGGAGCATTTATCATATAAGGAAGGACTAAGAAAGCTGTCACACTTTAGTCTGGAAAAGAGGAGGCTTGTGGGGGGGGTTTGTCTTATCAATACATTCAAATATCTGCTTTTGAGGGTATGAGGATGAGACAGACAGACCCTTCTTGGTGGTGTGCAGTAGCCGGACAAGAGTCAATGGGTACAAACTGAAATACTGGAAATTACTTCTAAACACAGAACAACAGTTATGTTTGAGAGTGGTGAGTGACAGCCATGAGCTTCCCAGAGAAGTGACAGGGATTCTGGGAGGTATTCAAAACCCAGCTGGACACAGAACTTAGCAATCTGCTCTGGTTTCCCTACCTGAGCAGGGAAGTTGGTCCAGATGACCTCAAGAGGTCCTTTCCAACATCAATCATTCTGTAATTCTACTGTTTTTCACTACTTCCTCCAGTGTTTTTCCTTTTCAAATACTTGAATTTATTCCATTCTTTGATGTTTTTCAGGCTGCAGTTAAATCTCATGGAAAAAAAAAAAGTCACTATGCGACAGAGAACTTTATGGTTCAAACACACAGAGGTAGAAAACTCTTTGACATGAATTTGTCTGGTTTCTTTCAATTTACTTTTCATAATAAATTGAACCATGTCTTATAATTAACCTCAGAAATGAGGTATCCTGGAATGAAAGTCTGAAAGAACTTGATGTCAGAGGTTGCTGCTCCATAAAGCAATACAAGTAACCTTCCTTTCCTCCTCACCCTCTCTGGACTTTCCTGAAGCTGTTAAATTATAGTCTTTGAAGCAAGTGTCGCTGTTGATCTCAGGACCTACCACCTCTCAGAAAAAATGAATTTACCAGCAACCCAAACGTACAAAGTCTGCAATTGCTTCATCCCAGTTCTTGTTCACCACTTAATGGGAGAAATGCATCTTCCATTGAACTGTGAAGGAAGCATTATTTTAAAGTGAACAATTCCATTACTTTCTCTTCCATATACTGCTTAAAGATGCTGCAGAATAGCAAATGTCTTTTTTCCATCGCACACAGCAATAACAGTTTGCATTCATCCTATGCCACTTCTGTAGAACCTGAAAATACTGATAACTGGAAAATCCCTGGAGACGAACCTACAGAAATTAACCAAATTTTCAGGGGCACCGGTTGGAATAACTTTTAAATCCGTTCTGTTTGATAAATTTAAGTTAAATATTCTAAATTTCCAGATATTTGGGGGTTTTTTAATGGTAATTTTACAATAATTTTATCATGTCTGGTACTTAGAAGTGCGAACAGCTGCTAGTCAGCAAGGTCTATACGTCAATAAGAGCATGTATTTAAAATAAATATTAGACAACATATGTGTATTTTAGTTCTTGGTGATAATCAGAAGTCAGTTTAATTTGGCAGGCTGTGAGGCAGACCATTCATTCCATCCCCCTCC
Organism: Petroica traversi; assembly: GCA_025920805.1. Classification (NCBI taxonomy): domain Eukaryota; kingdom Metazoa; phylum Chordata; class Aves; order Passeriformes; family Petroicidae; genus Petroica; species Petroica traversi. The sequence continues at coordinate 21,451,519 of JAHLSL010000006.1, read as the reverse complement.
ACATCAATTCCTTTGCCCATCTAAACCAAGACACCCAGAAGATTTCTTAATCAACAGGTTGAGATGCTCACACAGTTTTTCCCGAGCTTGCAGTGGAATTGCCAATTAGTGGTGACAGGTATTTTGAAAACATACTCACAATGAGTAGCATTTTCTCAGACTGCATCTTTCTTTCTAGGATCTTAGGAAAAGAAATCTCATTCTGCTGCTATAGTACACTATTATTCAGCACAAATTTTCATAAAACATATACAAAGCCTAAATAAAGAACTTTACCTCAGAAAAGCACACCCTAAGAATATTGATGAAGTAAAGAATAATTTTAAATTATTTATTTCTTAATCCCAGCTACAATGATAGTAATATCCTTGAATGTTTGGATCTAATTGTTTTTTTCTAATTGCAACTATATTGTTTTAGGGCTCCCAGCTTGTAGAGTAGAAATGTAGTTTGTGTTTCATTCAGTGGGATTGAGCATATTTATATATTGATTCTGTTAAAGAACCTATAGAGAGCTACATGATTGATTATAGTCGCTGCTCCTCCATCTCTCTGCTGACTTCAGTCAAATCAAAGGATCTGGGAACTAATTACTGATTTGAGCATAAAGCAGAAAGTTTTCCTCTTAATACTTTATCATATACCTGTATAAACAGAACAAATACACATTTTTGCATGAAATTTCAAGAGGTTTCTTTACTAGAAACCTGAGTAACATAAGAGTAGTATAAACATTGCTCAGTTCCAGTAATATTATGTACAAACTAATGACAGAAATATAACTCTGAATTTCATTATAGAAGATCTATGTGTAAAACATGGTGACATCACATATTTATTTCAATTTCTCTATTTCCCTACACCTACTTCAGCAACCTGTAATACACTGCAGAACAAAATTAGAATAAAGTTAGTCTGCAGCAACAACTTCAGTTTAGTTACTGTAACAACTGCTCTGTTAGAAATTAAGAATTTGAATGTACAAATAAAAAATTTTTTAAAAGCTGAACTAAAAATCATTAATGAATCATAAAATCATGGAATCATAGAATGTTTTGAGTTGAAAAGATCTTTACAGATCATCTAATCCCAGCCTTGCTGCCATGGGCAGAAACACCTCAACACTAGACCTCAACAGCCTGTGGTTGCTCAAAACACCATCCAGCCTTGCCTTGAACACTTCCAGACTTGAGATGTCCTCAGCTTTTCAGGGCAATCTGTTCCAGTGCCTCACATCCTCACAGTAAATAATTTATTGCTTATATCAAATCTAAATCTGCCCTCTCAATTTAAAATAAGTGTCCCTTATCCTGTCTCTAGAGGCCTCAGGAAAATGTCTCTCCACCTTTCATATAAGCCCCATTTTATTTATAAATGGCCACAATATACTCTCCCTTCTCTTACCCAGGCTGAAAAACATGGAATATCTCTGCCTTTCTTTGAAGGAGAGGTGTTCCAGCATTAGTTGTCATGACCCTCCTATGGACCAGCTCTAACAGATCCATGTCTCTCTTGTACACAGAACTGGACTCCAGGTGAAGCGCTGCAAGAGCAGAATAGAGGCAGAAGAACCACCATTCATAAACTGCTGGTGATGCTTTTTTTTATGCAGCTCAGGTTACAGCTGGCTCGGGATACTGCCAGGGCACATTGCTTGCTCACGCTCTGTTTTTCATCCCCAAATCCCCTGCAGGGCTGCTCTTAATCCCTTCCCTCCACAGACTTCCATAATCAGGGAGATTGCCCTGACCACACTGTTGAACTGCATGAGGTTCCCAAGCACTCACTCCTCAAGGTCCCTCTGGATGGCATCCCACCCCTCCAGCATATCAGCTGAGTACTCATCATGGTGACATCTCCTAGACTGCCGAGTTTGCACTGTTTATATTATTAAGAAGAGAAGGTCTGGTGAACTGGAAGAAAATTCTCAGAAAAGTGATCAGTTAGGGCAGCCAAGTAGAAAATCAACACCTTTTTTGGTTTTGTTGGCATAGCTGAAAGGCTCATGCCAGACCATTTTATCAGCAAGAGAAAAGGGTTAAATCTTGTACTCAAAAAAGGCTTTTTTGTTTGTGGTGAAAAGTCTAATGAAGAAAAGTAGAGAAAATAAGTACATCTGAAAATTACATTGCAAATGTATTTTGTTTCTCCTCCCTAATATAGCTATAAAGATAAATTTTAGTAGGAAAGGGCAATTATACTCAGTGAATTTATTCCTGTTACGGTAACCAAATACAAATTTAAATTTTTCTCTTGAATAAAATAAAGATTACACTGTTAATAGGATTTTCTTTAAGTATTTAAGCTAATAACTAGTGAAGAGTTGCCCGAAGCATTTCAAAATTACTTGCAGTAAAATATGCTTATTTCAACTTTGCATTGTCAGACTTGGAGAGGTTTTGGTGTAGCACATGACCTAGAACTGAAACAGTTTGAGAAGTATTAAATTATTATTGTACTTTCCTCTTGTTAAATTCAATGCCATTTAAACAAAACAACTAACTTAGTGTTGCTTGATTATTTTCTCCTGAAGCATTTAAAATGTCCTTGGACAATGCAAATATAGGATCTGTCAGAACTCTTATGCAACTTCTTCCTGTATACATGACCTGCTCTCCCTGGGATGAAACCAAAACATTTCCTGTTAGTTCTGTGCCTTTTCAAAACCTCTTAGATTTATATTCCTCCAGCAAGTGAGATTTTGGCTGGACAGCATAATTTCCAGTCAAATTCAGGTATAAAAACTTGTTCTCCACATCCATCCAAATAGATTCATTATGTATAGCAAAAAAAAGGATTATGTCACATTTTTGCTAGCTCCCTAAAATCTCCAATGAATATTAAGTATACTGTCATGAATATTAAAATAAACTTAAAAGATATTTTTTGTATTACTGAAATGAACAGAAGCAACTTCCTCCAGCAGCATGGGAGCACATTAGAAGATATAATTCTATACCTTTAGCAATTCATTAGAGGTTTCTAACAAGTTGTTGCACTTTATCTATCATGTTTATTCAGACTAAAATATTCTGAGCTATTTTATTATGTATCTCCAAGTTACAGCAAATGGGACCTGTTAAGAATTTCTCAAGTTACCAGTTAATAAAAAACATTAAGAACTATGAAGAACTAGATGACCCACAGGTAGATGGTCAATGCAAGATTTAGAATTAACTGAGGTCCTCAGATTCAAAATTGCTTTCAGAAAATCCCTTGCCAAGTGGTGCCTAAACCTGGAAACATTTGGATGCTTGTTCTTTATTGTATATTTCTTGTGGGTTGTGATGTCCAGGTTGTGGCAAAATCAAAGACAGAACTTTCCTGACGATAGAAGTGGGGAAGTTCTCATGGAAATGAGTTGTTAAACAGAGTAGTGAGATTGAATAATAGGAAATACTGTTTAAGCTAAGATGGGGAGACAGGACCAAGAAGCAGCCAAAAATTGCATGAAAGTGTCCACCTAGAAATATGCCTGTAATCCAAATGGTTCATATTTGTCTTTGGAAAGGCCCAGGAATAAAGAAAAGCAGAGAGGATCCCAGTAGAGAAGATCAAAAGCTGCGCTGAGAGTGTCAGGATTGCCAGACCTCCCTAGGGCACAGAGAGCCCAGCTCCACGAGGAGCCTGCTGAATCAAATCACCTCCAGAAGTGCAGGAGAAAACTGTCCATGGAGATGAGATATGAGATATATGGGTAGATATGTTTAGGCATAAAATCTTGAACAAATACAACATGGTCCAAAGAATGGTTGTGTTTTTAATGTAAGCAATCTTTGCAGGTTTTTTTTTTTTAGTTCTGATACGCCTCTGCAGGAGGGATATTCAAAGAGAAACCTTTTTCTTTTATTTGCCTAATATTACACAGAAGTGTATTAATTCCTAGGAACAAAAGAAAAGTGAAAAGTGAAAACCTCCTTCCCCTCTGAGTATCTCAACAAAGTTATGCTCCAGTCCTTATTAGTGAATTTTGAAGTTTTTCTGAAGTACGAACTGAGAAAGAGTCCCTTGAAATACAGGTATTTGAAAAAAAAAAACCCTGCATGTTAAAATCCTTCAGAACAGAGATACCCATGTCATTTAATTTATCTCAATAGTCTGACAGCAGCACTTTTATTTTACTGTAGATGTCTGAAACCATTCTTTATAACTAGAGCAGCTGGAAAATTTTCAGTGATCCATAATTACATTTCCCAGTGGCTAGCTGTAGGCACCTTTCACTGTAGTCTAGTGTTGGATTCAGATCCTTTTCTGAAATAAAGAATAACTCACAGGTAAGCTTAAGACGTGAGGAAAGCTGCTGTATTCCCTGCTAATCTTTAATCCACTCTTCCTTCTCCATGAACCTGCTGTCATTTTAGCAGCAATTTATGAGCCATATCCACACTTGCTGGTAAACTGAGCCTGTAGCTAAATTACCACTATCTCCCATCTCTGCTAAGGCATTCTAAAAATCTCCTACAGGTCCTTTAAATAGACGTAGAAGTAATGCAAAATTAAAAGCAGTGAATATTATGCAGTTTAGTTATCTAGTCAACCTCTGAAAGAGGCAACCTAAAGAAAGGCTGGACTGACAGATCAGGATAATACTGCCTGCTTCTGCTGTCTGACTAAGCACTCTCAAAATACTGCATTCTTCATGCACTTTTTTGGACACTCAGGTCCACCTGGACTATAGTTCTGGTCTCCAGGGTGTGCAAGAAACAAGTTGAGTGATGTATGTTCAAATCTTCCTCTAGATATAATTATTAATATACAGGTATCTACCCAAAATTCTTGCACCATCAAAAGAGAAAAAATAATTTAAAAATAAACCATCAGAAGCCATAATGAGTTCAAACTGCTTAGAATACTGCCACAATAAATGACTGTGTCTAAAGAAATGTTGCTAATTAAATTTATTTTAGCTAGTAAATAAAAAGAAAAAAAATTAATTAAAAAAATATTTGAAATTAGGTTACATTTCTATTTCCACTGCCTTTATGAGCAAAACAAACTTGACCAGGGGATTTTTAACTTCGTTTGAATTATTGATGATTAACACAATTTTTAATTATTGGTTAAAGTACTGAGAAACAAAATTTATACAATTGTACAGACACATAGGGTAACAGTTTTGCTCCTGGCTCCACAGGCTCAACCTCACTTCAGCACCACTCCTTGCCCTTTTCTAGTCACCATTTCCCCAGTTTTCAGCAGCTGGCTCCACCATAGCCTGCAGTACCTCAGGGTTCTCCATGATGTGCAGTCCTTCAGGGCTCTTGAAGTCCTGACACCTTCTCCAGCATGGATCACCCACTTACAAGAGCTTTTTTCTAGCAGCATTCCAAGCAATGTCTTCTTCCCTATGTCTTCCTGCATTTTCTTCTCTTATTTCTACAAAATGTACTCTTCACATCTGCTTGTGTATCTCCATTTTTGTCTCTTGATTCTCCTCCTCATCCTCCTGCCTCAACAATGTTCTTTCATTTCTCCTACTCCCCACAGTTACTGTTATTCCTTAATGATGTTTGAGCAGTGTTGTCACATGCTCCTCATACTGAAATTCTGGCGTGCTGTGGATTGTTTCTATCTGTTTCCAAGTCAGCTGGATCTAGATTGACTATCACAGGGTAGCTCCTGACCTCTTCCCACACATGGCATTCTGCAGTGCCCAGTACCCAAACCCTGTCAATAATTGCCTGCTTGGGTTTAAAAGGCCATGATGTTTATAAATAACTGGAGAGAAGTGATAATCTGCCCTGAAATTTTTGGGAAATTAAATATCCCTGATTACAGATGCAGGTCTGTACTGGAACATCAGTTTTGACATCACTGAAAAGGTTGTTTGTTAATTAACCTTAGTTAAATAATTTTCCCTTTCTACCTTTTTCTATTAAAATCTGAGGAAGGTAATACAAAAAAGAAGAAACAAAAATGTTTTGTACCACAACACCTTTGCATCTTCCAGCTGCCTTCTGAATATATCTCGAGACAAACCTTCACACAGGTATATTTATCCCCAGGTTTTAAAACAGTTCATATTATGCATAATTTTTATCAAACATGAAAGACTTTCAAATTAATTAGACAGCTGATTAGTTGGTAAGCCTGTTTGTCATTGCTATCACCCTCAACATTTTTCACTGCATAACTGATAAGTTACATACCTGATTACAGTGAAAGTTAATTGGTTTTTAATAGAGCATCTGCAGAAAGAAGAAGTTGTAAGCTCTAAGGTACATGCCAATCAAAATGTAATACAGTTTTTAACTGGAGAAGATTAACACATGCCACTTCACAAGGTTTGAACCTGCCTTCCTCCTCCCTGAGAGTTGCTTGAAGAGATAAAATTCTTGGCCAAGAGTACACAGTGTGAATAAGATGCTTTACTTCTTTCTGCCAGAACGGTTCCTTTAACTTCAGTAGAATTTTACATGAGGGTGAGGCAGTTAAGACTACTCTACAGCAATTAATTACGTAAAGATTTCCTACTTGGTAAACCTCTAGAAAAATACCCCAGTTCAACACGAAAATGGGGAAATGGAAAATTAATTGATTGTAACTTGAAAGAGAATACAAAAACACTATGCCAAAGCTGTATTTCTCGTTTTTGCTAAAATTAAGAAAAAAAATCCAAGAGTAAGACAAGAGTAAGGATTTCTTTTTTTTTTTTTTTTTGAGAAGAATAAAATAGAGTGAATAGTAGCTTTATTATTTAAGAATAAGGAGCAGCACTTATGAACAGGGATTTTTGAATAATTTTTCAAAATTATTACAGAGCTTTGGAACTGATAGAAGACATTCTAGGCCATTAAAATACTCTTAACCACAAAATTTGCAATTCTTATTAGATTGTAAGTTTTTGACATAATTTATATAAAAATTAATGTCAGTAAGTATAGGTTTTAAAAAACATGCTTTCTTATGCTGGAATGCACTACATTGAAACATGGAAAATAAGGCTAAAGAATTTAATATTGTGACTATGAATCTGATCATCAATTACCTTGTAGGAGCACTGGTGTCCTTCATTCAATTTCTGGATCCAAACTTGTACACACACTCTAAATCTACTGCCTGCTCTCTCTGTACCTCTAGCCATAGTAAAAGAGTTTAAAAGTTCTGCATTTTCATATATGAATTCTGTTCTACTGAATTTTCCAGTTTTAAAGTCTTATTTAAGGTTCTATCTGGGTCACTGCTTTGCTCTTTTCCTCTTCTCTCACATTCCAGAGCCCTATGTTTTCAGATTCTTTAACTACTACAGTGCTTAGATTTTTAAAAGTATCTTCTTACCCTGATAAGTCTTCAGAAAACCAAAACGCCAGCTATGTATATTACTACATCAGTACTCCTGTCTAATGCCAGCCCAAGATATTCAGACTTGGTACCTTTGATGTTACCTTGTTAAAATTCTTGTTAAAATACAGAAAAATATCTATATTCCTGAAATCTTTCACATTACCTCAAATATCCCCAATTAGTCAAAATTAAATAAACCTTTAATTATTTTATATGTTTATGCTTCATTTTCAAATACATACTATTTTAGGTGTCCAAGTCGTCTGTTTTTCTGCACAAAAGAGAAAAAAATGTCTAGCCTTAAGACTAGCCAAGTGTTCACTGAGGTATTTTTCTGTAACAAGTTGGATTGCTCTGCTAAGAAAACTTTTTCACTGTAACAGAGTAGATGTAATAGCATTGAGATGCATGTTCAAATTAATTCCACTGATATCATAATAGTCAAAAGAGTAAAAATCTATTCTTGCAATTCTAATTGAATCTCCTGAGCTCTGCTAACACTACTGATGTTCCTGTCAGCTCTCAATTGTCTTAATTGCAATGGTAAGATTCTGATGTTCTGAAAAGGCTGATAGTTTTCTCAGTATATTTCAATGTGTGTGTATAAAAGCCTTACATCGTAACAGATGCCTTTTCAGAAAAAAAAAAAAAACCAATGAAACGAACAAAAAAACTTCAGCCTGTTTCTTACCAGCCCTTACTTCTCTGACTAGAGGTTGACAGAATATTAGCACAGAATAGTCTTCCTTGCTTGGGAACAGTGGCCTCCAAGAAACAAATGCAAGAAGGTAGGAAGGGTTTAAAAATACAGGTGTTAGCAGAGATCCCCAAGACTATAAACATCAACAACAACAGCCAAAATAAGTCAATATTACTTTTTGTTGAATGTAATTTTCAGATCTGGGATGATCAGTTTTAAGCAATGGGAAAAGAATAAAACCCATGTATCTGGCATGCATAAACATTCTTATAGAGTGTAAATAAAAAATACATAATTAGGAATACAGGGAAAATGAAACCCATCCCCAGCAAGTCTTTTTACTGTTTTTTGAAATTTTTGATCTTTTTTTTTTTTTTTTTCCCTAGGTATGTATAGCAGAAATACTGGCATTAATACAAACACCAGACCAGAAAGTGTACAACACAAACAGAAGTAACTTGTCCTTACTCTTGAGATCCCCATCATCTTAGAGGAATTAGAACCTACCACTGAGAAGATACAAAAAATTCATGTGTGTAGATATATTTACATGTGTATTTCCTGCTCTATCATAGCCCCACAAAGTGTCTGATAATGCAGCACCAAGTCTGAGTAAATTCAGATTAACTGAGCTGTTTGTTGGAATGGTCAGTTTACACATAAAAAGACATTTTCTCTGATGTACACCCCTAAAAATTCGCCTTAGATTTGGCAAAATTATTCATTTAAGCCCATCATTACTGAAAGAGCACAGCATCTGTTTTTAGATATATGCAGTTAATATCTTAAAGGAGGTCAAAACCAGACAGTACTAATCACATTACAGTGAATTTCTAGAATTACAGAGTCATAGAATTATGTGGACTGGAAGAGACTTTAAAGATCATCCAGTTCCAAATACCCCCCCATAGTCAGGAGCACCATCCGCTAGAGCAGGTTGCTCAGGGCCCATCCAGTGTGGTCTTGATCACCTCCATAAATGGGGAGTCCACGACCTTTCTGGGAAACCTGTTCCAGTGCTTCATCACCCTCACAGTAAAAATGTTTCCCTTACATCTAATCTAAACCTAACCTGCTTTAGATCAAGGCCATTCCTCCTTGCCCTCTCAAGGCCACATCACCCTCTCCACCCTTCTTGTAATCCCTGTTTGCCTACTGGAAAGTGCTTAGAGGTCTCCCTGGAGCCTTCTCCAGACTGTACAGCCCCAACTCTCTCAGCCTGTCTTTATAGGGAAAGTGCTCCAGCCCTCTGATCAACTTTGTGGCTCTCCTCTGGACTTATTCCAACATGTCCAGAGCTGATGCAGCACTGCAGGCGGAGCCTCACCAGAGCAGAGCAGAGGGGCAGAATCTTCTCCCTCACCCTGCTAACCACTCTTCTTTGGATGCAGCCAAGGATATGGTTGGATTTCTGGGCTGTGGCTGCACATTATCAAGTCATGTTGAGCTTTTCATCTGCAAACGCTTCCAAGTTTTCTCCCCAAGGCTAGTCTCAATGTACTCTCCTCCAATCCCTAAAAGTAGTTGATAGGAATTTAATCCTTAAACTTTTAATAACTATAAATTATAGTTAATCCTGTCAGGATTTTTTTTCAGCAGCATCAGAATTTCATGTTTTCTGGAATTTAAACATTTTTGGGTTGCAGGAAATCATTTAGAGAGCATTAATGATTGTAAGAGCAGGTATCTATTCATGTTAGAATGGCTGAAAAGTACTTCTTTTCTTCTGCATTATATCCAGAGGATAATAGTCTGACTGATTCTTTGTTTAGCTACTGAATAGTTCAGAAACTCTGCTGTTACACTGTGTAACCATGGACAGATCAGAAACACAGCTGAGGGAGCCTACAAAATCAAAGAGACGGGCAGCTACAGCCAGGGGAGTGAGTGTAGGGAGAGTTTCTTCAGTGAATAAGAGTGGGACAAAAGCATAATGGTGTTTTCTGATTCCATTTGCAGACTCATGGATATGACTTTCAATCTCCAGTCCTATGCTAAGCAGCCCAATTTTTCTTATGGTTTTAGTCACAATGACCCAGACCAGCAGATGATATGCAAGTATTTGACTTTATACCTCATGATATCCATATGATGAAATACTAACATAACTTGTGGTGTGTTCACATTTATTTGTCTAAAAAGCTTCTTCATGGTGAGAGGGATGAAACACTGTAAATGTCTCAGAAAGGCTGTGAAGTCTCCACCTTTGCTGACATTCAAAACCCAATTGGACGCATCCTTGAGCAACCTGATGTTGCTAATCCTACTTCAGTAAGGGTTCTGGTTCAGGTTATCTCCAAGCACCCCTACCAACCTGAGCTGTTCTGTGATTCTGTGAGTGATCAGCGGGGCCTAATTTAATATGAATTTGGATACACTGGTCCAAAGAGAGCAGGCATTGTACCTATTGCAACTAGAAGTATCTACTGAATGTCGAAACCACAACTGCTAGTGGACTAGAGGGTTTTTTTCCCTTTTGAAAAACTACAATCTATTTTGTATAGTGTCATCAACTTCACCACATAAGCCTTGTTAAAGAATTGCCATTATATTACTACACAGTGTCCTCATGCAGACCTCAGCTTGCAATTAGAAATCTACAGCTGTTGAATCAGTAATTCTCAAAGAAGCTTATTCATTGACTTCAGTCCAGTGAATAAGAATGAAACAATACATCCAACAAATGTGTTTGGATATCAGTCTAAAAAGACAGAGGCAGTAAGCTGACAACTTCAGAAACAACAGAGTAAACCTTTGAGAACCTCCTGGCATGAAACCAAACATAGCTAATCACAACAGCTGTGCAAATAAACTCAGAAGTCCTATTTTCCTTGACATCACACAGTAATCAAGAAATGTGGCAAAATGAGCAATCAGAATTGAGGCATGCTCACTGCTATCAAACCAGCATTTCAGAATGACTGTCAGCTCCCTTATGACAATAAGGCAGGAAAGGAAGATAAGGACAGTTTTGTGCTTTGTCATAGCAGGAGAGATTTTAGACAATAAACCAATAAACACCTACAATACTAGGGTACTAGGTTGTAAAATGTTTTGGAGGGGGAATTTGTTAATTTTTGGGGGGTTGTTTTGTTCATTGTTTTACCCTCCAAAATTATGAGTACCTCCCATTTTCACTGCAGGAAGCACTTTTCTCTTTGTACATTTTGAGGCATGATGTTTATTTCTCTCATAAAATTTAAATTTTTCTCCCCCTCCCAGATTTTAGAGAGAAGTATCAACATTTTCTTCTCTCTTTTTTCTGCACACTGAAACTTAATCTTCTAATCTCATCAAGAGGACAAATTGCAGGGGGTGCAAGTGCCTGATGGCAATTCAGAAGGCTCCAAACCTTCCTACCAGCAGGTGGAGCAAAAATGTCATTAATATAGAGACAAAGTTTGAACTAGGACTCCGTAGTCACTCACAGCGGGTGTTCCTTTTCTGTTCTGTTTTTTAATGTTCCATCTAAGGAACACAAAATAATGTCTCAAATTATTTTAGATAATATTAAGAGTAAAGAGGGGATTCTGTGTGATACAGCATTCAGGGGCACTCAGAGGTACAGCAAAGGAAAAATTGCTCTGCTGGTTCCTGTCCTTCTGCTTGTTGTCTTCCTTGAGTATGTGGGCAGAAGGACTGGGGATCTGATTCAGCTCAGCACTGCTGTGATGTATATTCATGGACTTCTGTTTAGCTGGCAGTTTCCTTGCTTGTAGCCCTTGGGTCAGTCTAACAGATAATCTCTTTGCCCTTTAGCTCTTCCATTTGTGCTGCTTTATTTCCCAGAACACGGCTGTTTCATGCCACATCATAGATGACAGTCACTCACCGAAAATAAACTCCTTTTCCAATATTGGTTTTTATTTAGTCAGGCACTTACTCTCTCACGACAAAAACATGATACAAAATCATGTGTCCTTCAAATATACTGTCTTAAACATGAAACTAAGGGATGTGCTAAAAGGTTGATAGATTTTTCACTCAGCACTCAAGAAGCTGTTAGACAGAGTACCTTATACAATAAAAGACTTTGAAAACACCTTTCAACTTTATTATGTTTCTACAAGCTATGGATTAGTGGAAATCAACGTGAGACTCACCACACAGAGAAGAATACCTACAAGAATTAACATTTAAACAGAAAACCTCACAGTGAAAAACTTTGTAATCTCCTGACAGAATCATGACTGCTGTTTCCATCGTTCAAAACAAAGTAGCGCTTTACATTAAACCACTGCTGAACACCAGGATGCAAATATTCAAGATGGCCTTTGAAAAGTATCCTCAGAGTCTTGAACAAAAATGTGTTTAGAATTTTGTTATCAATCATTAAGAACTTCTTGTCTTTTAAATCAGGTGCCTCTAAACTCACGTAGTTCCTCATTGAGTTTTTTACATCTGACTTTTCAGAAAATAACATTATTGTGGAATTTTTTTTTTCAATTTTAGGTCAGTTCAGTAAAAGCTAATGGGGCAAATACACTGAATTTAATACTTTAATTATTTCATCAGCTAATGTCAATTTCATTTTTCAAAATGAAAGATGTTAATTCAGCTTTGTTTCAATTAATTTGGCCTCTTAACAAAAAACTACCTTTTTACATGGCAGTATTAGCGAATTTTAAGTGAAAGAATGACACTGAGAGAAATTGTTTCAGAATTTTAACTAAATAATGAAAACTAAAATATAGGCTACTCATTAGAAGATCAATGAATCTGATAAAGGGTCTGGAGCATGAGTCTTTTGAGGAGCAGCTGAGGGAGCTGGGTTGTTTATCCTGGAGAAAAGGAGGCTCAGGGGTGACCCTATTTCTTCTACAACTGCCTGACACGAGGGTGTAGCCCAGTGGGTGTCAGTTTGTTCCAAGTGACAAGCAGTACAAAAAGAAGAAATGGGCCTCAACTTGTGCCAGGGAAGGTTTAGATTGGCTGTTCAGAAAAGTTACTTCACAGAAGGAGTTGTCAAGAATTGAAACAGGCTGCCCAGGGCTGTGGTGAAGTCACCATTCCTGGAAATACTTAAAAATTTGTGGATGTGTCTCTTGGGAGACATGGTTCAGTGGCCAGCTTGGCAGTGCTGGGTTAACAGTTGGACTCTGTGATCTTAAACATCTTTTCCAACTTAACTGGTTCTATGACTCTATGATTATGAAATTTGGGGCACCTAAGACAAAGAAGTCTGAGCTTCAGTGTGGTATTACCCAAGCAGAATGCTCAAAATTTACACGATCAAGACAATCAGCTTCCAATTTATTACTTGGAAGCAGTAAAGAAGCTACTCAATTTTTAATAATGAACAAGTTGCAAAATATTCAATACATTGTATATGTTAATACCACATAGAAAAAAGGGTGGTCACTAACAAGAGAAGCACCTAAGCATGGTATACAAATGTTTCTGCAGCTATTGCAGAAACACTGACTACACCCTGATGGGATAGATTACAGTTAATTGTACTTTAAGATAGAGATTGACAGCTGCATTTCAAGAATTCATGATTACATCACCATGTCTTACTTACGTAAAATTTATACACATAGAAAGCGCCCCAAATCAGTGTTTTACTGGCACAACAACAGCAACAGAATAACCCAGATTGTAGAACTTTACAAACTCTCTCCTGTCAAGCAACATTTAAGATTCGAAAGTCACATGCACAAATTTCAAAACCTGGTTCTGTAAAGGTTTGCAGTAGTTTATAGAGCTATAAAAAAGAATAGTAAAGGGCCCTGGGGCAGATGGAGATGAAATAAATTGTTAATGTCAGCATTTTGACTTGCAGTGGAGGGGAATGATGCTTCCATAATTTTAATAGCAATTTAATTCTTTATTTTGTTTGTATGCCTTGGAAATATATACATATCACCAGTCTATTGTTCCCTCTGGCTCAAAACAGCCACTGACCATAATGCAACATCACTCACCTACATTTGACAGAGCAGTGACATTCAGCTTTCCCTGCTCACAGGCAAGTTCAAAGACTTTAAGGGATAGTCAAAATACATTCTATACCCGAACTACTTAAAGCCACATCTCAAGATGTCAACAAAGGACAAAAGAAAATTTTAAATACTGATTAAGAACTAGAAATGCATAATTCTTGCAAAGAGCTCTCTCAATATTTCTTTGAAACTTGACTTCCTATATGCATCTGGAAGTATGTTATAGTAAATGGATTCCCTTAATAAGATTTTTTTTTTCTTTGTTTTAAAAAGGAAAAATGGCCAAAACTTATCTTCAAATTCAGCCATAAGGATGTAAAATATAAATTTACTAAATAAATTTCTAATGAAAGTGTTAATATATTTTGCTACAGTTAAAATCATTAATATATTCTAATAATTTGTAACTGTAAATTTATTTTGTGATGTTAGAGAATTCAGCAATAGTCTTATTAATCACTTTCATGTGTACCCAAAAATACGATAATAATACAAAGTCCCGAGAGCTCAACATCTGGGAGAGCAATTTACACCCTGAACTACAAAATGAAGAACAGGTTCTTGAAGACGAGTGCGAGGACAAGAAAGTCCGCAGAAAAATCCAACATCAATTTGTCAAGGGTAAGTCCCTTTTGACCAATCTGGTTGCTGTCTATGAGGAAATAATTTTCTAGGAACAGAGGTTGTCATTTACCTTGATTTTAGGAGGGCTTTTGGCCGTCTCCCATGACGCCCTTCCAACAGATAATCTGCTAAGATCTGGACAGGTGGACCATGGACGGGTGGGTATCTGGCTGAATTGTCAAGCTCAGGGGGTGGTGGTTAATGGCTGGAAGTCAAACTGACAGCTAATCAGGAGTGAAGTTCCTCAAGGGAAGATAATGGATCTCATACTGCTATAGGCTACAACATGGCAGATGAGCAGGGTACTTTAAATCAGTTTTTCACACCATTCTCCTTGGGTTGTTTATGTTTTCTTTCCCTCTTAAATACATTTTCAGCTAAAGAACTTTTGTAGGAATGAACATATAACTGTGGCAACTTTGAGATTATCACAAGTAAAACAAAACCGATTTGGTTTTGTTTGGGAACTCCTAAAGGCACAGCAAGCTCCCAATCTTGACTCCCAAAACTTGGCTAAATCCACATGACCAGCAGAACAGGCATATAATATAGCCTTGAGAAAATCCTTTTAAAAAGACATTTGAACATCACAATTCCTTGTTAATATCCTTCTACTGACTCATAAACCTACTAGACCTAAATTCAGCAGGGCAGGAAATCATGCTCATCTATGATTTTTAAAGGGTGCTGTGCACATAATAACAGTAAGCTATTTCTTAGAATTATTCAGTTTTATGTAATGTTTCAGGGAAGTGCTACAGAACAGAAAGACTGATTTCTTAAAATGTCAACACATTTGCATCTTCTTTTTTGTTTCTATATGTTTCTTTTTCTTCAGGTGTAGTTTAACTTGATATAATCTCTCAATTCCAACACTGTAAAAGATAAAAATTCAAAAGTCATGAGCTGTAAAAGACTGCAGAAACTTAATGCCTCGTGCTTGCCTTAGCAGGTGACTGTAAGAAAGTGTGATATCTAAATGAACAACATATTTGCACTTAGTGCTTGCTGCGAGGAGCTGATTTCTGCTCAAGCATTCCAGCATCATGAGTCAGCATGAGGGTAAATGTTTTATTTCAAAGATAGTTAAATGGTCTCTGACATTAATTGCTCATGGGTGCTCCTACAGAAAGTTTTGAAAACCTGTAGAAAGCAATTAGATAATTTTATTTCATCTGTGTATATGACACGACCATGTCTGACGGACAACAGATTACTTATTTTATGTTAAAAAGCTCCTAAAAGCTCAGGGAACTTTAATTTTAATTGAGTCTTAGAACTTCTGTCCATCAATATTGTCACTCCATTACAGGAATATCAATAGTTCACCAGCAGTGATTCAGATTTTCCCTTCCATTATTTGCTCTGTGGAGTTTTTTAATGTTGTGCTTCTGCTTGTCTGTGGTTAGTTAACTTCCATTTCTCTTTAACAGGCGTTTGTTATTCACTGTAAGAGGTTAGTATAACCTCTATTCAATTTAAAATTTGGTAGCCATGATTTCAATAAAGGCAATTGTTTCTTTTTTTTTTCTTTTTTTTTTCACTGCTTCCTGCTCTTTTCCACCTTGTTCTTGAAATGTATCAAAACCCTGGTTTAAGAGTTGAACTGAACTCTTTGCTCCACTAAAAGTAATGAACATCCTCTTGATGATTTCACCATACATCTATTCAGCCATATGGGGGTTTTTGGGAAACAAATCCACTGAAACCAAGTTTAAAAAAAAAAAACAAAAAACAACACAAAAAACCACCAGCTACTCAAATTGTTTAAGAGCCTAACTTTGTAAACTACACAAGCTCATATTGCTGAAGTTTGCAGAAATTATTTAAGAAGGATAGCTTGCTATTTCTTTGAAACTGTGGCTCTCTGGTCACTGAGGGGGGGAACAAAATCAGTGGTTTTTACTGTGAGGCAACTGAAATTCTTTGTAGTGATTACTACCGTTTTTCTCTGAGTCAGTATAACTCCTTCAACATACAATTATAGGACCAAATGAACAAGAACATCCTAAAATACAATAATGTAAATTGATATTTTGGCCATTGTACTGATAAGGATGTTTTGTCTTGGATATTAAGTCAGTAGAGTGTGTCAGGGGTCAAACCTATAAGTGATATTTGTCAAGATGCTTTTTTGAATTATAAAGCACCATGTTACATTAAATTGATTAATGTGTTGGAAACAATTTGCCTGCACTTATTTGTTAGTGTTGGCAGCATGCTTGCCCTGCTTAAAACGTAAAAACAAAGTTCATCTTTCAGATATTTAAAAATCCGAGCCCTTACACTGTACCATATTTTTTGCACCCTAGACACTTGGAATTCTATCTGTATATGGAAGAATAATTTGTAGCATGAACATTTTATATATTTCCTTCTGTCATTACTGTAATTTTGAACAAATTACCTCAAGTATAAAATGTTACTGGAACATGTTCACTTTACTGGAAGAGAGGCTATGGCTTTACTGTGCCAGGGTAAAGTAGCCATGGACAGCATTTTAACATATATGCCAGGATTTATTAACTTATCACTCAAAAATTACTTTGTTCTATTCTATTAAATTTTCTTCAAACAGGAACCTAGTGGAAATTGTAGGCTGTTTTTGTAGGGTCCTGACAGAAAAACAGAATGCTGATTTATGAACCAAATAGTATTCATGAAAACTATAACTGTAACTAATAATTTGGTTTATAACTCAATAAGCCACTTACTCTTTCTCTTTTTCAAGTTTTCCAAAACATATTTGGAAATATTTGTTTTTTAAAAGCCGGTATGTTTTTAGAAAGCTATGAAGCATGAAGAAATGAATCTAAAATGCATAAGAAAGTGTTTCTTTACAAAGTAAGTAGTGAAATTCTGGAAAGTGTTGCTGCAGGAAGCTGCAGAGGCAGATGTTATTGGCAACTTCAAAAAGAATTTGTAAACAATGGCTCTAGGATCTGATACTAAAGGGAAGAGGAAACCAGGTATCCTCTAAAACATCCTTTTATACTCTTTCAGCACCCACAGTGTTGTGGTAGGGAAGAGATGATGTAAAATGGGCAGATGGTAAAAAAATGAAAGAATTCCAAGCCATGGTCAGTGAACCAGTGTTGCTGTCCAGCACCAACACAGAAAGGGATCTTAGCAAGGGATGTTTTTGCTCACCTTGTGTCTCTGTGAGATACCAAGGAGTACAGATGAGGGGCAAACTTTGGCTGTCCACACTCCATCTCATCTTCTCTCAGATACTCTTGCCCATCATCTCTTCCTCACAGGAGTGCAATGGCTTCACTCTCTCCTACATAATTGCTCATTTTGTTTTGTTAACTATTCCTCATAGTTACTCTTGCTCTTCTTTTCAGGAAAAGATTTTTGATTCTCTCTGAAGAGGTGGATCAATTCAGGTCTAGTAAAACCTAACACTTGTCATGAACAGATCACATAAGTCCCTCCAACATTAAAACCTTTCTATAACAGAATTGCTTTAGTGTAACTCGCATAACGCATTAGTAATGCCCAGCTAACACTGTGTAAATTAAGTGGCAGAACCACAGATGTCATCATCACCTGGGTTAACACTGTAATGTATGACAGATTCTATTGCTCAAAATTTACTTCAGTATAGTCTGTCCGATTCCCTTAAATTTGAACCCCTTAGAAAAAAAAAAAAAAAAGTTTGATTTCTGAGTCACCTCTGCATTTGGCATTCAATGCCACTTCCACTTTTCTTAAGAAAGTTTGAATCACACAATTCTCATTTTCCTTCATCTGCCTTGGTTTGTCTCTGCATCCTTCCACTGGTGTTCAGGTTCCTTTTATAACTTTGATATACAGAGAATTATTTAGCCATCCTATTGCCCTGTCCTCTCTGTCCAATCAATTTGTGTTTCTAGAAAGATTTCCAGTGCCATAAATTTGAAATACCTTATTCAGGCTAAAAGCTAATACTGACCTCTAGAATGCCAAGATGTGTTTTCTATGAATTACCATTGTCAAGTAATTAATTCAAAAGCATTAAAAAATCAAACCTATGCACTCAATTTGATGATCTACATGACCAAATAGTCTACACATTGAAAAGAAAACAAACATTTGAGAGAGAAATTTGCTGAGTAAATTATTTGAAATTAAGTATCCATGGAGCATTTTACCTCATTTTTTCAGTATTGCCTTGTATTTCTGGGTAGGCCTGCTGGAGCAGTCAGGTCAGTAGATCCTGAATACAAGGCTCCAGGAAAAAAATAAAACTGAGTCATTAGTTAAAACTTGTATTTCAGCCTATGTATTCCTATACCAAAGAATTCTGGGTAATTCAATTTCAGGAAGAAAACTAATCTTTTCAAGGTTTACTATTTGGCATGCCACCATTACACAATTAAGCAGAAGCGACTGGAATATTGTAGTATTTGTATTACTGAAATAAGTACACATGCATAAAGGACTTAACTACTGTTACCTCCCAGGCCCCCTTATTTGCAGACCTGAAAGCAACCCCCCCCCGCCCTAGGATACTTACTGATCTGTTACTCAATTTTAATTAGTTCTTTGATTTCTTTAAGCAAATATTTTTTGAGGTGTCACCTTTTTAAAAATGAGACCAAAAATACCTACAAGGTATTTCTCTATCGTCCAGAGAAGAATGTCGCTTCTGGATTAGATTTATTGCTCTTCAGTAAAACACACTTCAACATCAACAGAAAACAAAGCAAAACTAACAAAAAATCCCAACAAACAAACAACCTCCACAAAAAAACCCCACAAAAACCCAAACCCACGGCCAGCTAGCAACAAGAAAAATAAAAAAAAAACCAGAAACTGCACCAAAAAGCCCCAGCAATATGATGAAAAGAGCATGAGACCTAAAAATTATTTGGCCAGCAATGCCAAAATTACTTACTGAGGTTTTTCCTGTAGAATTTTTTTATATTATTTGTATGCAAATTTATAAATCCCCTGAAATTTGCCCTACTAAAAGACAAGATAAGAAATACAAGGCAGGTAAATCCCTATGTAGTCGTGTGACACAATATGGAAGAGATCCAACCTCCATCCATTACGGTTAATCTAAATGAAAAACATTTTCTTACTCCTCATCAGGTAGATCTGGAAATTCTAAAAGGAGCATAGGTGTAATTTTAAGTTCTTGAAGAATCCATCGAGACAGGTCGTTTCTGGTTGTCCTATTTAAACCAGTTATAAACTACTTGTAGGGGAAGCAAGCATAAATAGATTGATGGAGCATGTTATGCAGTTTCTAGGAATAAACAGGTTAGACTTAATGCTTGATAGTTCCCAAGGTAGCCATCTTTGGCTCAGCAGAGAACTCCAAGAAATAGCTGCTCATCAAAGGGTAGAGAAATGCAGATATTCCTCATGAAGTGAAGGACAAAATTGGAAACTTTAACAGTGCCAGAGTCATAGCTCCAGGGTGACAGACAAGCACTCCCAAGAGCCCTTCAAAACAACATGCATGAATCTGGCTTCATCAACTGTGTTACGGTCCCTTGCCATAAAGGAGAAAGTTTTTACATAAGCATATTATAAGCAGCCTTAGTGATATGAGAATATTATCTTTTTTTTTTTTTTTTGAAGGACATCAGGAGATAGGGGACTTAAG
Organism: Petroica traversi; assembly: GCA_025920805.1. Lineage (NCBI taxonomy): Eukaryota > Metazoa > Chordata > Aves > Passeriformes > Petroicidae > Petroica > Petroica traversi. The sequence continues at coordinate 21,431,364 of JAHLSL010000006.1, read as the reverse complement.
AGCAGTTAAGCCTGCTTTATGATTGACAAGGTCCCTGAATGAGAGATAATTTTCAAGATACAACAGCCTCAAAGGCATCTCTTGAGAGGTAAATGTGAGGGAGTGTTCCCAACACCATTACAGGAGAAGTTGTCATCGAAGCAATTCTTGAAAACAGAAGGTTTGAATTTATGGCAGCAATCTGTTGGAGACAGTCTGATAAAGTCATCCCACAACCTTAGCACCCTCTTCCCAGATGTACCGAAATGGTAATTTTGTGAGCTCTGGGGTTACCACTGCCTTTTTTCTATGGACACATAGTTTGACCATGCAACTGTTTTAATAAAGTATTTCTCCTACCTCCCTGTCTGCAACTGTTGTTGAAACTTCAATTTTTATGTAAGTTCAACATTTAGAGACTTCTATACTTCTCTGTGATTTGGCAGAAATGGCCCAAGAGTTTTGACAGTTAGAGAGACACATGAAGAGATCTGTTTCTCCAGGGAAGAGCTGAGTGTTCAGGAGAGACAAAAAATTATTCAATGCTGTACTGAAGGTAATCTAACAATTCACTTCAGAAAAGTAGTCTTGGTAATAACCTATTCCATGCATTTTAATATTTATTTTTAATATCTGATATGATCAAAAAATGTGACAACTGTTGACCAATGACTGATTGTTCTTTTCTAGATTACTTTTCTTCTGTTGAATCTGTCAGATTCTTGGAAGTACCAGGAATCCCCAAAGAATAATATATTAATTTAATCCAAGAAACTTATACATCTGTGGCTATATTTGGTGTCACTAAATAAGCCAAAAAGCTGTAGAAGCAGATACAAGTTGTTTCTACTTTGAGAATTGTGACCTCACCAGTTCATGAGGAGTGGTACCACCTTGCTAGGAAATAATCTGGAAGGGCAGATGCAAATTTCGCAGACAATCTGTTCCTGCTGCAATTTATTATATTCTAAATGTAAGGGAAGAGACACTCATGAGCACTGGGGATTAAGATATTATAAAATAGTTGTATATCTGAAGGACAGCTTAATTTAACTCCCAGAAAAGGGCCTTACTAAGAGGAGAAATAGAGGTATGGGCACACTAAAAATATTAAGCCCCTTCTTCACACAAGCTAAATGGACATGAACAAAGTGTCTGTAAATTTAGGGGGCTAAGAATACAAGGTAATAAGAATGGAAAGACTTGTACTAAACCTATAATAAGAGGATTAATTAAATATCCTTTCCCCATTTCTTACTATCTGTCACAAGAAAGGATTATTATTGAGCCATTTTCTCTTCTCATTAGAATATTTGTCAAGAAAATGAGATATTGCAATTTTAAATTAATCATTTATTAAAAAGTCCTGAATTATTCTACTTTGGCTCTATATGTTCAGTATTTAATTGGCCAGCAATTCCATTCCTTCTTTTGTTTGCAGGTCTACTAACCTACCAAGAGAGTTTAGCATTTATCAAAACACAGCATTGTCAGGTAAAAGAAGAAATATACTATGAATTACAATTATATATTAATCTCATAAATATAGTATACCTACAATAAGCATGTTTATAATAAAATACAGTCTACTATTCTTACAAAAGTAATTCCTTGGAATGAAATTGCAATAATCTTCAGGAAATTAGAAGAAACATGCATCTGAAAAATTTATCAACATCCAGTATTATTCAGAGCAATAACGAGTTTTTCAAACAACACAGAAATTTATGTCACTATGTGTACAAGTGCCTTATATGGGAAGTTAAAGGCATTCACCATATGGGAAACTATATGAACATTTGAAGTCCTGCATGCTGCTCTTTTATCTTAGAATGGATAAACAAAAAATAGAGAAACTAACTTAACATGTTGTAGAGCATAAGATTGTGGGGAACAAAATGCACCAGTCCAAGCAAATTATATAGATTTTTCTGATTATATGCATGCTCAGATTGCTTTCTCTATATTTATTCATCACTTAGGAAGTATCAGAATTAAGATTAGGTGAACTTGGCATGCTTTCCAATCCCCATCTGTTACAATGTTCTGTTTCCCACTGTACTTACACATAACTAGTCTTAGAAGTGTCAGCACTCATTTTATTTCAGTATTTATTTTTCCATTGTTTCTTGTAGGATGTACATCTTTGCACAATATCTGTGAAATCCAGCTTAATAAATTGCTTAGTTTATCAGTATTTCTGTACAGTGAATCATTAAATACTACAAAAAAAAAAACAAACCCAAACCAAACCGAACCAAACCGAACCGAACCGAACCGAACCGAACCAAACCAAATCAAACCAAACCAAACCAAACCAAACCAAACCAAACCAAACCAAACCAAACCAAACCAAACCGAACCAAACCAAACCAAACCAAACCAAACCAAAAGAAAACAAAGCAAAACAACAAAAACCCACCAAACTCCCCACCTGAAAAACCCACAACCAAACCAAACCAAAGCAATGCAAACCAAACCAAACCAAACTAAAAACAACCAAATATTAAATTGTGTCATTATGGCAGAAAAAGCATATATAGTCCATTTTCGATGCCCAAACTGAGACTAGTATGTTTTCTAATACCAGAATCATAATTGATTGTTAACAAAGTAGACATTCCCTTGACAAATCTCTGTTGACTTTCATTTGCAGCTGCATTGCTCATGTTGCTGCCGAAGACATTTCATGAATAGAGGGATACAAAAACATCCTTCAAAAATCTCTACATCAGGGGCTGTACAAGAGGAAGGGAAGAATCCAGATCTCTGTAGCGGCCTTTTTTCTTTAAAAAAACCCAAGGAACCCAATGTTAACAATAGCAGAAATTCTTTAGATAGTGTGTCTATTTACCAGAGTAACCTTGCACAGTTTGTTTCATGACTTTGAGAAACTGAATGTTTTCATTCAGACCTTTCCTAAAAATGATCAATAAATAATGTCTTCCATGGCTGTGTCTATACTAGTCTGAAAGATTAACCCAACTAATTGACATGTAATGATTTTTATCAGGTAATTTAACTTACAAAGAGGATGCCTGACAGAATAACTCTCAGGCCTCACCTAGATAAATAAGTTAAAACCTATAGTATTAAAGATGCCTCTCCCTTCCCCCCTCTTCTTTTTCTTTTAATAAAGTGTTCAAGATATTATATCTTGCATAAAAATGGGGATGCATATATATATATATATATATATCTCTGCATATATATACAACTTAATTTTCAAAAAAGTTATCAAGCAAGACTTTAATTATACAGTTATGACAGAAATAGAACAAAAGAGGTGAGTTTTACTTACAGTAACTCAGATTTTTTCTATAGTGTCTCAGTGACTCAGTCTTCTCAGAGAGAGTTTGATATTGCCCATTGTAAACTCTTTTCAGATGAGGACTGTCTTGTCCTGCCAGTTGGAACATAGCACTGATCACCTTTTCAGCTTTTGTATGACAGTGTTTTCTAGAAGCTCTACAATATGCAAAATTCCATAACTTAAAGACACTTTTGTACAAGTTGTTTCATAACTCTGTATTAGCTGGTTTCACAGCCATCCAGGACACTCAGAAGCCAGAAAGAAAACCAAAGAAATTTCTCATTTATATCATTGAAAACCTAACTTCCAACAGCAACAAGCAACTGGGGACAGCAACAACTTCAATGTGGTTCGCTGTCAGCCATCATTCACACAATTGTACTTTGATGTCATTTTATCTTTGTGCTTCCTCCCACAAGACATCCTTTGAAGTCCTGCTCAAGTCTACTTTTACTCATGTATGTAATATATCCCATTTTTATTCAAGCAAGGCCTTAAGCAGCTGGCTGTAATCAAAGCTAGTAATGAAAGAAATGTGTTGGAGTTGGAATACTGTCCAAGATGATGTCTCATGTCATAAGGCATGAAAACTACTTTTAAAGAAATGTTCAAAGCATCAAATGAAATGAGATTTTCACTGTGGATCTGCTATTTGAATAAACATTCAGCAAGTTTCTTTTGTGTGTGTGTTTTGTGGGGTTTTTTGGGTTGTGGTTTTTTGGGGTTTTTTAGGTAGCTCAAAGAAAGCTGTTAAAGGTATCATTTAGATTTGTAATTTGTATGGATGTCCCTGCACTTCTTATAAATGCAGAGTCTTAGAATCTCTGTCTCAGAGCTACAAATACAGACCCACTCACACCAATCCCCAGGAAAACAAAAATATTGAAGTAGGTCACCATAAGCAGCTTGAAATATATCAGAGCAAGGTGTCTAAAGGTAAAATACAAGCGCTGTGCCTACTTTTGCTTTCCCATAGTTGAAGAAGTATTATGAAATGTCAATAAACTCGGAAATGACAGCATCTACATAGCTTTTCTTTCTCAGTGAAAGCAGGCTAAGAGTAAAACTGAAAATGAGTACCACTAATTCAATGTCTGTGAAATACCTTGAAATATAGAAGAGCATCAAAATTAAACTGGATGGCAAAGAACTTTCTTTCACCCTGGAATGTGTCAGTATTCCTCTAAATCACAGATGACACGTACATAAAACTGCAAGGCTTTCAGTTAGAGAAGTTGCCAGAGGAGCACTAAATATCAAAGTGACCAGAGCTACTTTGAGCAAGTTTATTCAAAGCAAAAAATAACAAGGTTATATGTAACAGAGCAGCACACAATCATGTAGTGAGCTGTACATGGGACAAAAGAAAGATAAATAATTTTAGGCTCATGCTTGTGAAATTGGTAGCTAAAATACTTTGGAGTTTAGCGTCAAGTTAATATTTCAAAAATAAAATTCACTATTATCTGTATATATTCTTTCCTTTTTTAGACTATATATTTATCTCAACAGTCTCCTAAAAGTGCAAGTCTATGAACACCAATTTCTTTAAACTGAGAGAAATACTAAAACCAAAACTGAAACAAAAATCTTTAGCAACGAAAAGGTTTATGCCTGTACATACACACATTTCTGTGTGTTACCCAGTTAGAACACAGAATGCCATAAATATAATTTTGACCTAGTGGAAAGCAGCACTGCAGAAAAGGACCTGGGATTCTTGGTGGACACGTTTTGCATGAACCTGCATTGTATTCTTGTGGTGCAGAAGGTCAACAGTATCCTGGGGGACATTGGGAAAAGTATGGCCAACAAGTCAAGGGAGGTGATCCTGCCCCTGTACTCAGCCCTGGTGAGGCCACATCTGGAGTGCTGTGTACAGTTCTGGGCTCCTCAGTGCAAGAGAGACATGAAGCCCCTAAAATGAGTCCAGTGGAGGGCAACAAAGATGATGAGGGCACAGAATCGTCTCTCTTACAAGGAGGAGCTGGAAAACCGTGCCTGTTCAGCCTCAAGGGGAGATGACTGAGAGGGGACCACATCAGTACCTATAAGTATCTGAAAGAACAAGAGGCTCTTCTAAGTGGTGCCAACCCAAAGAGAAAGAAGCAATGGCCAGAAATGATGCACAGGAAGTTCCACCTGAATCTGAGGAATAACTTCTTCACTGTGCGGGTAATCAAGCACTGGAACAGATTGTCCTGAAGGGCTGTGGAATCTGCCTCAATGGAGATATTCAAGAGCCATCTGGAGTCAATCCTGTGCCATGTGCTCTAGGATGACCCTGCTCAAGTAGGGAGGTTGGACCAAATCACCAACTGTGATCCCATCCAAGTTGACCTATTCTGTGAAAAGAAAAGAATTATAAATTGTATGGCAATTGTATACCATAAAATCTCTTTAGGGACAACCCTAAAGTATCAGAAAACCACCTTCAGCATTTTGGTATTTTGTGGAAGTGTTCTGCAGTTTTCAGAATCAGCGAAGAGCCAATAAAACAAAAAAAACAACTAGAAATCAAACCTTTTAAATAAAAAAGCCACTTCTCCTGGTAGATGCCTACCCAAGACTAGATGCCTAGTCTTGCTTAGATCTTAAGGTAGGAACTACAATCTGTATTTACACTTGGCAACATGTTCAGAATCCAGTTGCATTCCATTTTCACTCGACTATTTTTATCACATGGCTAAAGTATTTAAACAACTTGCTCTACATTGGATTACGAAAAATACAAATGTACATTTCATACTAACAAAGCCAGGACAGAAGTAACTGTAATATCCCATTATTGGACCTTGGTGTTTTTTGACTTTCAGGAATCTTCTTTCTCTTCTGGTCCTTGATTAAGGAACCCTGATAAACCTGCCTCCACCAATTTCAGGGAGCAAGATGAAAACAGCTCTCTGAATAATTTTTGTATATGTACTAAGGAAAACCATAACAATGTGATGGGTTTCAATTTATACAACCAACATCTTAAATTACGTACTTCCCAGAGTAACAAGAAATGATAAAAATAACTAGAGAAGATAAAGAACTACAATTAAATTATGTTTTTAAACATTAATATTTCAAAGCACAGTGCCTAAATAAAGTGATCTTATTAACTAAGGAGTTTTTAAAGACTCAGAAAATTTAATAATACAAACCTAAGAATATTCCTGAGTAGCATAAACTCTAAGAAATAGAAGAGATCACTCTCTAAAAAGTATATTACAAGTAGAGCATGAGCAGAAGCAGTTCGTCTAACTGAAACACTTAGCAGTGTATTAAAGAAAATAAAAAATTAAAAGAGAAATTAAAGGTTGCAATATGACTATGTATTCTATTGAAAAAGAATGCTATAACACCTCATTACTATGGGAAGGCCCACCATTTCTGTGTTCAGACAAAATAACCTCTATTGGCAGCATAAAATGTTGAGCTCCATAGACAATAAAATACTTGCAGGATCTTACTATAAGACATCCAAGTATAAAGTTGCATGAGTCTGTGACCAATCATCTCTTAATACAAACCTTAAAAAGTAACACCAAAAAAAAAGTACAAGTGCATCCACATGAAGGGATGTCAAATCTTGTAAAAAAAGATGTGAGTTTACTGCAAAAAGTGGGGGACATTGCCATTTTAAATATTTTTGCCACCTCACTACCTGTGATGGAAACATTTTGAATTTTAATTTCACTGGAAGAATAACTACTGCTGCTTCTCCACTTTCAAGTTCAGGTTTGTATGAGAGACAGATTTCTGCTTCAAATGTGTAAGATCAAGTTTTCATCACATAAATACTTCAGCAAAAATCTTAACTCACAGAAACATTTTCCATTAGGTGAATTTCTTCAATAGAGACATTTGTTTTTCCATGTCAACAAGATAAAGTCTCACATCATTACTCCTGTTATGTTTACGTTTAGATCCTATGATGTGGCTCCTGCAACCATGACAGGATATGACTGAAAGACTGTCACCTGCTCCATTGAAATGAGTAACCTTTTGTCAGACAAGTACTTCACAGACCACTGTGTTTTTCTTCTGCTTGTGTCACAAATCTATGCTTGACTTCTTCTAATGGAAAACATTAAATGTAATTTTGTGTGTTTATGTGAACATACTCTAGAGTAGGAAGCTGTGGGAAAATGGTTCCAAGAGCTAGGAGTTTTCTAGCAAAATGCTGGAATGTATTCATTTATTACTAGCAAATAGTTAATTGTACTTCTATTCTACAGGATGATTGTGAGGCTGTATTTATTTTCTTGAATATGTATAGCACAGACATAAGAATAGGAAGAAAGGGAAAAAAAATTGTAAACTCCCCTTTCTAAAAGAAGAGCCTGGAAGAGTGGTTTTTAAATTATTATTTTTATTCTCTTTCTCTCTCCTTTGTACAGCAAACATAATGCTTAAGTAGCCATAAGATTTTTCAGGATTATGACAGACAAACTGGAACTACTACTTCTTAGTAAAAATATTGTTTTCTTTGCTCTAAATTCTGAGTTTTAAAAAAACAAAAATATTTTTGTACACTTCATAATACATCTAAAATACAGATTACAAAAAGATTAGCTTTATGCTACTTTATCATTTCAGAATTACCTGCTTTACTCTTCCTTAATCTTAAAAAAATGCGCCATCTCAAAATATAATTTCTTCTAAGTGAGAGACAGACACATTACAGATTATTTTCTTTTCCCGGCAAATGACTTTGCAATCAGGGAAATTATTCTGTCCATTGTCACAGCCCTGACTATGCAGGTGTATTTATGCATTTGCCTTTAAAAGCCATATATCAAAAATCTGCTCTAATCTGCTAATGAGGTGCACAAGATTTCAGGCAAGAAACCTAACATTTTTCTGGAATATATGTGTACATACTGTAGGTGTATGTATGTGTGTCAGCACAACAAAGTGATCTATAGTTGATTAAAGAGTTGTGTCAATTTACTTTGGCCTAAGTTATGGGATCTATTTATAGTAGACAGAATTCAAGGGAGTTAGTTCCCTTGAAGTACTGGCTACTCATCCAGGTATGGATTCAAGGGAAAAAACATTTATTCTGGAAGCAGATTCATATTGGCATTCTATATATTTCAGTACTGTAATGTACAGTCACCAAAAATAGTGAGGGGACAAGTGCATGAAATTAGGTCACAAAGCTTAAGAAACAACAGGTAAGACAAGGGACATTACAAAATAAACACACAGAAAAAGAAAAATCAGGAGCAAGTTACAGTAGTTAAATTAGTGAATTAAGGCCTCAAAGGGTTTCAAAATATTCTCCTTTTTTTGCATATATACCACCAAATGATTTCTGTAGAGCTATTAAACTCTGTATAGAGATCTTAAATTGTGAAATAGATTACTTAGGTAACAACTATAATTTTAAAATCTGAAAAGCAGTACAACTGTTAAAAATGGCTCTATTTTCTTAAATAGGTGCCTAAATTGGTGTGCTTTAATAAAGGAGTATCCAAACAGTTCCAGGGAAATTGACAATTCCTAGAAAAGTTCATACAAGGTAAATGAAAATTGGTTTTTGCACTTATTCCTCAGGTTACAGAGACTAAACTGAGCCAAGTTTATGTAACTACTGAAGATTTGAAATCCAAAAATAAGTCGTAGCACAAGTTCATATCAAACATCTGTACAGGGAAGAGAGCAAACATCTGGAGCAACAAATGACTATGCGTTATCTTTTTATCCAATTTCCTGAAAATAAAAGCCTGGCAATTGCACTTAATCTTCTATGGAAAGAAAACAAAAATAAATGTTTGACAAAAAGCATAAAAGTGGTACCCAGAAATCTTCTTACAGTTAAGGATCAGTAAGCACACCATATCTGAGATGTAAAGTTAGAAATAATTCTGACAGTCAGTTGAATTGCCATATATACATTATTTTCCTTTAACATGCAAAAAAAAACTGTCTAGAACAGCAGAATTTCAAAGATTAGTTGAATCAAATAGGTTAAAGACATAATGAAATATAAAAACTGTATTATATTTCAATTTTTCATAAGGAAATAAAAATTATGAGTTGAGGATATTTAAACTCAGTCTAAGAAAAACTGTTTGTTGTCTATGACTTCCTTGTATTTAGTCTTTTTTTTCGGGAAATACAACTCTACATCACTTTTCTGCAAAATCCAAACTATAAATGACTAAAAATGAGAACACAGCAGTGATAGTTTTCAAGATATGTTACAGATTAAAGATACTGGAAAACAATATCAGAAGATTGGTGAAACACTTCAGAATATTTCAAAGCCTTTTCCCACACTATAAAAATCCAGTTTTACCCAAAAATTCGTAGATAGTCTGTGAAATAAATTTTCTCTAATTTGTTACCTTTCATCCAAGGAGGCAGGTACTTCGTTTTTAGCAAGGTACTTATTTAAGAAAAAACTATAATTAATGTCTTAAGCAACTGAATACCAATTCTGCAATAATATCCTACTATAGTCTTAAGTGGCACTGATGGTTCTCAGGGAGTTCCACCTGGGTTATTACACATCCTTTTAACTGCCCACACAGCACTTTGTGCTGGCTGCATCTCTTTCTTATTTTCAATCTTTAACTTGAATTCATTTTAAAGCACATCCTTAGGCATATCCTGGAACATACCCTGCTTACTGTAACATGAAAGAGTATGTCAAGTCCTAATGAAGATTATGGGACAAATAAGGCTGTGAGCATAACTCAGAATTTATGTTCTTCCCCTTCTGAAGGATAAAAGTTTCTAAGTGTATGCAAATGCAAATTTACAAAAAAAAAAACCCCAACATTTAATGTTCAATTTAGGATTTCATGGATGAAATCGGAGTACAAGATAGGGGATAACTGATTAGAAGAGAAATGTCCTTTCTTGACCTTTCTAAGAACTGAAAGGATAGCTTCCAACACTGATTTTCCCCACACAAAGCAGCTCCAATTCATGAGTGGTCATGGATTAATTTTAGCCAGTGTTACTCACTGATCAAGGGCTACACTACAGATAAGTTCCTGTTTTCATTTGATGCAGCCATAGAGGAAAGACCAGTTTCTTTAACTGGCTTTAACTGGCCACAATGACTGTGATTCCCTGGGAAAAAAAGCAAGACAGGGTTTTTTGTTTTTAAAACAGACATTTCAAACATTGTCTACACTGTGTCTATGCAATTACTTCTACTTTTGCTTACAGAATAAGAAAATTGTTTCTTTCAAAAAGTGACTGCAGTATATCTAGAGAAGGCATTAATCCCTTACACAGGATCTTGTAGGTGAGAGACTGTACTAGGCATTCAGTACTTCTGAGATTTTGCATGGCCAGATGAGAAAGACATCTTAAACTCTTGACTGAAATTATGTAGAATTTGTTTAACTCATTGCATGCTGAGATACCTACTCGTACCCTTCGTGTGATTTTTGCATCTAAAAGGGATGTTCCAGATACATCAACTTCAAAAGATATATCAACTTTAAAATAAATAGCTGGATATGAAAACCCTGACAAGCAAACTTACTGGGTTCATAATTACTAAGAGGATTTCAAAACTTTAAAAGTTCTTTTACTACATCACTGGCATTCTAGACAGATACATTTTTATAGCTTGGCTTTACAGGAAAAATATCACTGATATATCCCCCTCCACCTTTTACCTGTAATATATCATTAGCAAATGGGATAAACAAGATATTTAAGAACTATCCAGACATTTCAAAATAAATGGAAACAGTTTTCCTTTAATATTTATAATTTTTTTCTTAAACTATATTTAAAAAAATCTCTTGTCTTAGCTGATAAATTAAGCCATAAAAATTTCCAGGGCTGAGGAATATCACCCAGGAGTGTCATGGTCCTCCAAAGAAAGACACTGTTGCCTGATGATAGCCCTCCCTACCCCAGACTTCGAGTTAGAAAATTTAAGTTTTACACTAAATGAAAATCTCTGTTAAACAGACAAATTAATCTTTCAAAGTGCCCAACAAGGTTACAGATTCAACTGATCAAATCCAACCTGCTAACAAGACAACATAAAATTTGCTGTTTTGTAGCCATAACTTATATAATAGCATATATATTATATAATATAAATCTATTTTAGAAGTGGGAACTTTGTTAGGTTAAATTTAAGACTTGGAGAAAGATTTCAAAGGTCTTCTTCCACAGGAACCAAGAGCAACCACTTCAGCCAGTAGAGGAAGGAGTTTTTAAGGTCACAGACAACAATAGTTTTACTCATTACTATAGAGAGCTGGGTGTAAAATAGAGTAGAAAACAGTGCTTTTGGGTTATCTCTCTCTACCCCCTTTCCTGTGCTTGATGGAGAGTTCTTTCTCAGTCTAGGTCTGTTTGCTTGGTACGTAGAATAAATTGATTAAGCTATAGGAATTAGTGCAACTGAGAGGCAAACGATACTAGTCTTGTCTGTATTTTGTTTCAACTTGGCTATTAAAAAAGCCCTAAGCATTATTAGCTCCCCTTGGCATGACTCAAGAGTTTTCAGACTTACTTAGGCAAAACCTCATTTTGAAGACTGAAGATTACTGAAAGAGAGTATATCTAATTAATAAATAATTTAGAATAAGCTCTGAATCACATCTCAGGATTCTTTTACTGCATTTTGTGTGTACTATACAATTTTTTAGAATACAGAATATTTAATGACAATAGCATATCTATGTAAAAAATGCAGAGTAATATAAGCTAATAGTCTTGTATAATGCAAAATAGTGTATGTGTTAAGCTCAGAAGAACAATGAAGGGCATGTTGTACATTGATCACGAAATGTGACCTTCTGTTTTTTACACTATAAATCAAGAAGGAGTAGATAATTCCTGATTCACTTGTGAATTTACACAGTTAATAAAATATTGCCTGTCCATGTCAGTGAAATTGCCAGAACTCTATTTACATGAGTGTATGAGGTTTTATTCAGCTGCTAAAATGATCTCACACCTTATTCATGCTCTCTGTTGTCAGGTGTCTAATCTTGGAGGTATTGAATGCTCAAACACGAACCCCTGTTTTGTACACTGGTATTTGAAATCTGCTTGGAAGGAAATTAACATTGTTTTGAGCTTGTAATCAACAAATGCTTTTATCATTACCTATGTATCCATGTTTATAACTTTAATTAGCTCTGAAATCAGACTATGCATTCCTAAATAAAGACATTAACGAAAGATGCCTACTTAAATCCCTGATAAGCACTATATAAATGTAACTTCATTTTATACAGAATACTTCCACCAATTGAATCACTTGCAAACTCCAAAATCCCTGTCCAAACCATAGAAAGATTCTTTCTGCAGTCCTAATCCCAACTCCAAACTCTATATGAGGGCTTAATATGACATTTCATAGTTTTTGAGAAAATAAATAAGACTGTTGGAAACATGTGGGCTTTGAATTCCTCTTTCCAGTGAGGTGACCTCTAAACACAAAAGAGATGACAAACTTTTTCTGCTCAGTAAAGGAGATTCTTGCAGAAAGCTGAGACCATAACTTCTTTTAAAAGCATACATTACATTTGCTTGATACCAAAAAGATAATTCAACAAAGACTAAGAAAGAAAAGGCAGATGAACAGATTTATGCCTTCAGACTAACTCTTAACTTTGCTTTGGTATTCTACCATAACATTCCTTGAGAGTAGTTATATGTCCTTGTTTCTTTTACTATTTCCAATTCAGAGGAAACAACACTAACTGACAAATTTGGCTGCCTTATGGGGAAAGCAAAAGTATGCTTAAGATAACATTTTCAGAGAGGTATTAGAATACCATGAAAGAGAAGAAGAGAATTCAGTCTAGAATTTATTTATCCTTAAGTATTGATCCCTACTACTCGTTGCTGAGTATCTTGCAATACAGATCTTTAGCAAAACTTGCCTCATAAAACATCGTCCATGGAACTGTCAATATCCACCCTGGTTTTGCATAAATGCTCTGGAGAAAGTGAATTTTAATCCAAGTTACATCTGACTACCATTTCCTTTAATCAGCTCCTTGATGAACTAATAAATAAAATCAAACCATCACATAATGTAATTTCCTTACTTACCACCCCTTTTCTTTCTCTTCTCATAAGTCTGAGCACGTGATGTTCAGTTAACACTGATACTTGTGGCTGTAGAAGGCAGTTCAGCTACAAGCAAGACAAACTAAAAATGGAAGGCACCGCTTGTCCTCTCTAAACTTGCAACTTCGTTGGACCAATGAAGAGCTTGGCTCCATCTTAATGACTGCCACCATCTCTCCCTTAGGCTGAAGAAGCCTCTATCCCTCAACCTCTCCTCATGGAGCAAGTGGCCCAGGCCCCAAACCTGAGCTCCAGCCGTGTCCCCTCATCATCTGTTTCTAGTGTATACAAATCAATATTGTGACACCATTAATAATTCATAATATTTTCCTCATAATATAATTGTTATGATGCAGCACCAAACCTGGGCAGTGTTCTGGATGGAGTCTACTGAGTGCCAAGTAGAAGGGAATAATAGTTTTCCCCACTTAGTTGCAGATTCCTTTTTTAATGCAGCCCAGCATACCTTTGACTACTGATGCTGCCAGGGCACACTGCTGATTAATTTTCAGTCTGTGTCTGCCAAGGCATCAAGGTCATTTCCAAAAGAATTTCTCCACAACCAGTCAGCTCTTAGACTATACTTTTGCAAAGAGCAACTCCTCTGACCAGGCTGCATTTTGCGTTATACGTGCTGAAATTTGTGAGTCTCTTCTTAAAACTTATTTTGCTATGAACAGATAAGATCATTAACACACTCTTCCGTAAGACAGCCTAAAGTAATTTCATTCCTGAAGGCAGGCTTCTTCCCCAAACCTTCAAGATAAACAAGGTATTTTGGATATTTACTGCTGTTGTTAGCAGTTACCCTTTCAAAACCAGTCATCTCTCAAATACTGCTCTAAGACATAAATTGAAGGTATGAAGTCTTTAGAGCAAGGTAGACAACAGGTAAGCAGGGATTTATTTTTGTCAACATGTGTCAAACATTTGACTACTTAATTCAGAAGCTTGACAGGAGATTTTCAGATTGCTTCAAACACTGCTGCTAGCTACCCTCAACTTTTCAAAATTAACTTGTGAATATTATTAGGTATTCCACCCTCACCTTTGCACAAGGCACTTGATTTCACTGTGTTCAGGAAAACAGCCAGTGGTGTGAGGCAGAACTTCAGTGGAGAGTTTTTGAATGCACAGAGATTAGTATCAAACAACAAAAAGTGCCATGATTAAAAAAAATAATTTACCTATTGCCAGGAGATCAACCAAGTCTTGAAACTTGATAAGGGCAAGAGTGAAAATAAAAACTTTGGCTGGTGGGTCAGTACTTGCATTCTGCCTGGCTTTGCATTCCCAAACAGCCACAAGAATACTTCTTTTTTTCCAGGCTGAGTGGAACCAAAGATAGAAAATATTCACTACCCAATGAGATCAAGAACAATATTACTCTTTATCTCTAGCGACTAAGCTGCACTTTTTCAACATTGTTGCCAAACTAATTGTGCAAAACGTATCTCAAAGGCAAACGTATCTATATACATGAACATCTGCATCTGTCACTCTAAGTGTGTTTAGTTCAAGTGGTTTGTTTTTGAAAGGGAAAAATTGCTACAAAGGAAACAAAATATTTGAAGAGAAACAAGTTTCCTGACTAGGGAAGCTTCTTTCTCATGGTAATTTTCTTTGAGGACGTAGAGATTTTGACAAAGTATATGTAGGAAAAAGAAGCAGTCCTAAAATGACAAAAGGTCAACTCCTATCAGTACTCTATTAAAACCATATGCTACCATATAAGGTATTTAGGACTTGAAAATTGATACGTCAGTTTGAAAACAAGTAATCCTAAACATTTTTATTCACAGAAAAAAGGTTAAAGTAGAGAACAGAAAGAAGAAATTTTGTTTGGGTCACTTGAAATAAATTGAACCTATCACCAAAATAGACTGTGACTGTATCTTACAACTGGCCAGTCTAAGTACCATCTTAATAGCCCTCTTCAATGTACACCACAAAATACTCCTTGTAAACTAAGCCATACCAGGGCACAGAAGTACTGATACTATATAATTTGTTTCATTATTTGATGTCCTGATGCAGTGCCACAATTCACAAGTTCACTTTCTTTCAAAGGTTTGCTTGAATTTGAGTAGAGAAACATCTTATTAAGTAAAAATAAATGCCATAATCACTGTCACACTGGTAAAGTCTGAGAAAAGTAAGGTAATTAGTGATCAAACTCTTCATTTACAGGTAATTCAAGATACTTGCACAGGGTTGTACTGATCAGACTGCATATACATACAAAGACCACAATTTCTAAGCTTCGCTGTTTCCAGCATATCTTTAAATGTGACAGCTTGCAGTTGTACAGGGAAAAGTAAACCTGATGGCACTCCAGTCTCTTCTGTAACTTCAGGATATGTCAATTAGGTGAGATCATGGAAGCTGAGATGCTCTGGCTAAGGGTAACAATTTAATTTTGGCTCTGTTTGTAGTCTTGGGTTTTTAGAGACTCCTGAGCCATACAGGACATCTTGCCAACCCATTGTCTGAAGGCAGCTTTGTTCCTCTGTTAGGATCAAATTAGCTCCAGCAGCCAGACTTGAGCTGCCTATAAGGCTGCGACAAAATTCACCTGCTGCTCTCTTAATACATTGCTAAGACTAACTTTGTATAAAACTCACCTGTCCCCCAACCCTCACCCTCTAGGGGATTGGAACAGGACAGCAACTGTTTCTGGTCGATGGCCTGCTTTTAGGCTCTCTCCCTTTTAAAATGAAGAAAGGAGGTAATCCTGGGAATTTATGATTTGCAAAGCATGAAAAAAGAGGGAGTTGTGTTGCATATAAGGTTTCTTAAATTTTATTCCTAGACTTGGTATATAAACTATTCTTTTCACTTTCAAAAATACAATAAACCTTCCCAGGAACTCTAATAATACAAAGATGAGGATTTCAACTGCACAACCTTCATGATCTTTGCAATGCTGGCCCTTAGAAGACTATCCTCCTGCAGAAGTATTAGCTATTATTATTCTTACTCATATACTTGCAAAGCTTGACAGTAACTTTTAAAAGTATTTTTTACACATCTGCCAGTAACAAGATAGCAATTATGTCTGTTTTTCACCTTCATTACTCAAAAAACTTTTTATTGTGGTTTACCTCCAGAATACATTTTCTCAAATAATATTTTTTGGCTAACTGTTGTTGTGTGCAGCTATGTTCTGTGTGTACAAAATTGTATTGCCACATTTGCACATTCATGGAGAGAGGTACACATTTTACGTAATTATGGACTGGAATCTAATATATATCATTTGAAGGTTTTCAATAGCATATTTAACTAATGGAAGGGCAAGATTTTAAAAAAAGGTTTTTTTAAAAAACAATTTAGAAGGGAAAACATTGAAATAGGTGTACTTCAATTTATACTTTTTTTCAAAATACACTAGTTATTTTCAAAACTGCCTTGATTTGCAGGTCTTGCTGCAGTAATTTTAAGTGATACATGTAGTAAGAAATAATAAAAAAAATAATTACAGTTTAAATCTTATACACACTAATCAAAAGTTAACTCCAATAGTTAAATAAGTAGAAATAGTCACATAAGAAAAGTTGTATACATCATGATCACTAAAAGAAAAAAAGTACATTATATATTCACAATCCCAAGTTATTATTTTAACAATAACAATTTTTTTTAAGTCATAGGAAGTCTGAGTTCAGTGAAATTCATTGCCAAAAAACCAAGAATTACTGTTCTTTGACATATTCTAGCTTGATATTTCTTTTCATGCCATGATAAGACCCAAATCCCTCTATAAGGCCATTAATCAAGTTTCTTCCCTCTTTTCCAGATCAATAAAATAAGGATTTATTCAGAAGCTGCTCTGAATCAGACAGTATGTCCTATCAAATATCATGCTATACTTGTCCAAGATATTTCTCTTTCCCTAACACACATTTCCTAACTGACAGTTTTACCAAGTATATTAGAAAATTCTTTCCTGAAGAAAGCAAGCCAGTAATATTAGGGATTCCTTCCTCAGATCTGTCATGTCTTGTATTCACCTGACATTAATCTCATACTTGTGTTTGCTTCTTAGCAAGTGTTCATGGGATTTCCTCATCACCATCTTCTATTGTAAAAGTATTGATTTACGTCATTTACAAGAGTGATAAAACTTCCTTTCTGAGAAATGTCACTCTTTCATGCAGCCACACTAAAGGTTCAGTTTAATCACCAGCAAACAAATTAGCTTTGTCTGGACTGAAACTAAACTTCTGCACATGACCATTAACTTACAAAATTGTAATTAAAAATTAAATTCATATACATACACATAAAATCTTAACTTTGAACCTCTCAACACATCTGCATTGCTTTAAAACAAATGTTTAGATGTTAAAAAGACATAGAAAATTACTATTTTTCAGACATAGATGTCATAAAAATTGATTACAGAATGGTTTCAAGTTAGATGAGTAAAATCTGAAGAAACTGAAAACACTTATGGACCAAAGTAATTTTTTAAAAATTGCAACCATAGCAGCTGATTTCTGAATACATTAAAAACCAGCATTTTGTTAAAGTGACCTCTATTTCCTGTATCATCAGACTCAAAAATATAATTTTAAAAATTAAAAAATCCAAAGTCTTGGGACAGGATTAAAATTATTGTTATTCAGAAAACTCTGAGGCTGTGACTATAACAATCTTGACCACGGTATTAGACAGCATCCTTGAAATCCACTGAATATTGATGTTGCTCTCAATAGTGGAAATCAGATACCCTTCAGTTTCCATCATGGTGTACCTGTGACTATTTCACACCTCTGCAGAAATTTTAACATCTTGTTGGAATGGAAAACAACCTAGACATAAAAAAATTGTTCCCGTCTACCTATTAGATCATTCATATCTGAATATGCATAATTGATCTCTAAGGATTATAGAATATCGTTCCCCATTTTGTGTTTGGACAAATTTCTTTTATTATCCTGTTTATTGCACCTGAGTCTCTGACCAAGCATCTGATATTACTAGAAAGACAATTTTATTAATAATAAAAGTTTAAATATTATCTGCTTCTCTATTTAATGAGGGAGTTTACTTGTCTCAGAGACAGTCGTGATTTACTGGCATTACTAGGTAATGAGAAAGCTGGAGAAGTAGGCAGTGGTCACAGCAGCAACATTAATCACATGTCATAGAAATCTCCCTACTATACAGAACTTGACACATTGTCTTTTTCAGAAAGATGTCAGGGTTGCCCTCACCATAGCCTTTCTTGACCTGTTGACATTTTGTTGTGTTCCTCCCCTCCATAACATCGCAGTTTAAAAAAAGAAAAATAATCATTGCCATGCTAACATACTATGAAAGTTCTTAAAGTTTTAAAACATAAATTGATATTGGACAGGAAATTAAAATCCAATTGTGTAAAGGCAAGCCCTTGAGAAAGTGCTCTATGCTTGCTGCTAACTGCAATGCTTGTAATTGACATGAACTTCATAAGAAACTACCTATATTTTTAGAATAGGTCAAACAGTAAAATGGAAGGTTCTTTCTCCATTATTAAAAAGTTTTACTCTTCATTCACAGAATCACAGAACATTCTGAGTTTGAAGGGACCCACAAGGATCTTTGAGGTGAAAATACTTTCGAACACTAAGTGATTCAATTGAATAAACTCCATGCCCCCCATATCAAATTGTCACCTGCTAAAAGAAAAGCAAAATATCCCTCTAGATAAATTCAAAATACCCTTACAAACTCTGTGTGATCAACTTTATTTTAGCTATTAGAGTATCTTTCCCTCTTTTCCCATATCAAATCACAATACACATAAAAAGCACACTCAATTTGAATGTCTTGACCCCTATACCATGTGTCGGAAGAAACCATAGCTTGTCCTGTCTAAGTTCTACATATAACTTCTAAAACCTGACATATCTAGGAGCTTTCACATCTAACCATGTGCAGCTTCTTCCCCAGCTGAAGGCTGACTACCCCTACTGCCATCCAGGGAGTGTATTTTCTGTGCTACATCATATTTTCCTACCAGTATCAGCTCAATCTTAATGAATTAGACTACAGTTATCATTAATCAGAGTTAGTTCAATATCCTTTTTGTTGCAATGGATCTATTTTTACTTGTGTGTTTTTGATATTCTCTTTATTTAAAATTCTAATGGTGTTCAGAATGTTTTTCTGGTATTGAGAATTTGTAATTGTCTTGGCTTGAAATATGCCTTTTACATAGCTCTAAATTTACTGTACTCCAGAATAGGATAAGAGACTTGCCAGGCAGTTGTCTGCATAAAAAAAAATAAAATAAAATTCACTCTTACATTCTGTAGTCAAAAATCATGCTTCATATATGCTGTTCACACTTCTACATATTTTTTATTGTCCTGGCCTGAACCCAGATGGGTGACAGGTATGCTTAGCAGAGGTATTTACAGCAGCTCTGTCAGCACACTCTTCCCAGTGAGGCTGACTTGAAAAACAAAAGCATTTCAGGGACAGTGCTGGCATTAATACTCAGGACTCAGTTTCATGAGCTCTGAGAGCAAGCCTTCAAAAGCTAAAGACTTCCAACAGGAAGACAACTAATAGCAAAAACAGTAGGGTACCCAACTATTACCTTCTGTTCTGGGCAAAAGCTCTGAAAAGATTCACATTTCATTGTTCCAGAACAGGAAAAAAATAGGGAAGATAAGGAAGTACAAACTGGGAACTGCTCCTTTTGATGCTTCTCATCTCAGAGAAATAGCAAAGACATGAAAAGCAAAATCCAATTATATATTTTTTAGCATGTGATGACCACAACACAATAAACTGAGCAAGGAACTCAAGAAAAAAACTCTAATGTGGGCATTAAAAATGGCATGAATGAAATACAGTCTGTTTCTTTTTGTTTCATAGATGTATTGTTCCCTAACTATGTATACAAATATGTACAACATAGTGTGTATCATGCACGCTATTGCATATAGAGATGAAAGATATACAGCTGATTTAGACAGTATTTCTTGCATTTTTGTCTTGGGATGTATTAAAAATGGGTACTTTGTTTATGTTATTAAATTTTGTTTCTTTATTGAACAGCAGAAAACTACGTATTGCTGGAATGCATTCTTTAAATTGATCAGACTGTTATTGGTCCTTGGATTAGTAAGTTATTAAAATTTGGCCTTTATTCAATTAGTAACTGAAAGAAAATGCATCCTGGTTTTTGAAAATATGCATGTTATTAAAAAAATTTTAGAGAAAAGCTTGGACCAACAGTAATTGTGTAGTGGATAATTTCTGAACAGTTTTAATCAATTTTTGTCTGATTTCTATTCATGATACACTTTTAATTATAAATCATTGTAAATAGACTACTTCTATTCCCTGATGAGAAAATTTTAAATCTGAGATCAAGGCCAAACAAATGCGCAATAGAAAAAACATACACTGAAGATTTCTTATCTCTCTCTTCAACTTATATTTTCACGTCATACAAATTCACTTTAAATACTCTTTATTTGCAGTAAACATTCAGTATTTTTGCTATTCTATTTTTTTTATAAACATAAACCCCCAAATATGTATGGTGCTTGCTATTTTTAAATATACCTGTCCATTTTCCCAGCAAGCCCTCAGGTTCTTAGCTTCCAGGTTATTTTCTTTCTCACCAGTATTGTTATTTTCTGCAAGCAGTTGAAATCATATGGAATGGGACACCTTCTACTTTGCAGCACAGTTTTGAAAATCTTGAGTGGCATGAGCTATCGTTGAGCTACAGGACCAACTTTTTTTGCACAGTGATAAGGGACAGATTGCAAATGCGTTCAAACAGCTAAGCTTGAAAATAGGATGCCTTGCGAGATTGCTCAAATGCACCTAGGCTTAAAACTTTTGGAAGTAACCTAGAAAACTCAATTTTTGCTTATTCCTGTTTTCATGCATAACCTTGAGCACATCATTGTGCATCTCACGTCCCTTAGTCTAATGTGGATAAAGTATATCTAAATATAATGGCCCCTCATATGGTAACATCAGGACAAAATCATTCACTGTGAAGTTTCTGGGGGCTACTGCTTTGGGGGTGACTTCATTGGGCATATCTGCACTTGTGGAATGAGGAACTCTGACCACCATACACAGAACAATAATTTCACCTTTTAATTGCTTAAAATGCTAATGGGAAAACTAGAAAATTTTATAAATGTTCTCACAGAACTCCTTTGTGTCCTTGTCTTGTATGAATGGTACATTTCTATGAATTCCTTACAGGAAGTCAAGTGTACATGTTTCAAAGTACTTTGTTCTTATTTCAGAAGGCATAGTGGCACATAAAGAATAAACTTTACTTTGTTTGTCTTAGCACAACTGATCTAGCCCAAGGACTAGATCAACTGATCTAGCCCAAGTTTGGAGCTTTTTTTTTTTTCTTTCTGTTTTAAAATGACAAAAATTTTCAGTCATGAATACACTGTATCTAAGGGGGCAATGTACAGCAGTTTAATTCATTTTCCTACTACTGAGGCATGCATCAGAAGAAAATCTATAACAAACCACAATAATTTTCACTTCTGCAGAAATAGCTGCATCTGTGATCACAGGTGTGTACTAATCTATAAGTACAGTGAAGATCTTCAGTTACTCAACAATTTTATATAGATAGGTGATAGAGAAGTGGCACTGCAGTGATGTTTAAAGTATTTAAAGTCAAGGTGGCATGCAGGGCTTTTTTATCTCCTCTTGTCTCTAGATATCTTTTGAGATTAATTAGTCATAAACCACTTGCAAAAGGGAGAAGCAGCTGGCTTACAAAACATGATAAGGTCCATGCTTTGTTATCCCCCACTGCATATTCAGCATCTCAGACCTATCATTACCAGCAAAGAACTTGTCCCTGCAACTCTTTCTAGTACTGTTAAAAAAACAAAACAAAACAAAACAAAAAAACCCCCCAAACAAACAAACAAAAAACCAAAAAAAACACCACTCACAAAAGAAAGCATTAAAATGTAGCGAAGGTGGAGGAAAGGACAGAAGGATTTACTTGGAGTAGTTGCAACACACATATGAAACTACAATCCTCCAAACTGTTATTGATTAAAAAATTAGCAACATAAAGGCAATAAAGTCCATAAAATCATACTAAATTCCTAAGTAATGGTTCGAATATGTGTAAGAGAATAATCTGTAGCATGTTTACAGAGTTTCAACAATGCATTTAGCCCACATCTCAGCACACAGTGCAAACAAAACTCAGTGTGTGGCCAGAGGCGTGGGCCGGACAGCTGACCACAGGGACGGCCGGCGGCTCGGCGGCTTGTTCTGAGAGCTTCCTTTTCATTAAGTCAGCTTCAGCTAGGGACTTCTTTTCCCCTCGCCGCGAGCCGGGCTTCCCTGGGATGGTGGCCACTGTCCTAAAAACCGGAGAGCTGCTGAGAGAGAGAGTGTTCCTTTGCCTGGAGCCCCAAATCAGACACAAGACACGAGGGTCCGCTCTGCTTGGGCTCAGGGGCAAAAGACCCTGGAATAGCCCAACATTCAGACTTTTATTCTGAGGGTTACAACTTATCTCATAACGGTACAGGGGAGGACACGAAGAAAGGTTGAAGGTCAGGAAGGAGAAAGGGAGGAAAGAGTGAGACACAAGATACTATTGTTAACTCAGGGGCAGGCGGGGGGAGTTCGACTCCCTTTCCAAGGCCAAACTTAACTCTACCTTCAGAGGGGCCTCTCTTTCTAGGCCCCCAGAAATTCTTCAGGGGATATGTCATTCTCTGAGCTTGAACCACCGCTACATCAGTGAACTTGTATCTATTTCCAAAGGTGGACTTTTGTGAAGGATTCACTCGCATAATCTGCCGCAGAAAAAATTGTTTCGTACTTGCATGACCCATCATTCATGATGGGAATGAACTACACTAATAAAGTCTGGTTCCTGTGAAAGGTTTGTGAGAAAGGTTGTCACCCTCAGGCCCCAGAGCCACCAATGTGGTGGGATGTCACTTCTGTGGGAGATCCTGGACCCCAGGTTAATCAGGGCACATCTGAGACTATGAGCAGACATACTTGAAATACTCTGAGAAATGTTTGCTTGAAATTTTCTTTATCAGAAGCCTACTTATTTCACTGCCTTCTGCTGTTCCTACTCTTATAACTGTATTCACCTTTTAGAAAATCAGAGTAGAAATGAGAGACCCTGAAAAGAAAAAAAATGCAAGTTCAGCAGGGAAGCTGCTCATATCCAGGCTCATATCCATTTTAATCCTGAGCATGTGCTTCCAAATTACTTAATCATGACATCAAAAGGCTAATTCCTAAATGCTTTTGTCCTGATTGTGGTAATCATGCTCAGATGAAAAGTAATTTAAAAAACGTGATTCTCATTGCATAGCAAATGATTTTTCCTACAACCATTATTTTAGAAATAAACTCATCTAAAAAAATTCATGATTATAAGTTAAATCAAGTCTCCAGCTTCATCTTGA
This sequence comes from Petroica traversi, assembly GCA_025920805.1. Taxonomy (NCBI): domain Eukaryota; kingdom Metazoa; phylum Chordata; class Aves; order Passeriformes; family Petroicidae; genus Petroica; species Petroica traversi. Next base: position 21,407,571 of record JAHLSL010000006.1, on the reverse strand, counting down.
AGCTACTAGTGAATAAAAATGAAGAATATTATTGAATTGCATTGGACTAGCTGGAAAATCATAACACATAATTGATATGTCGATACAGCTGTCTGAGTTCTGTCAAGCCAGCCTACATTTCAGACATTTGCATCTTGTTCAGAGAAAGAGGAAAGATGCTGATTGCATTTAAGATTACATTCAAACTGTGTTATTGCTTCAGACTAATAGTCTTGTTAGGCACTTCTTTTGAAAGCTGCATTATTTTCAAACAAAATACTGTGGGCTAAGAAAGCTGTTTGTTAAACAGAGAAAGGTAATTGGAAACTTGCTTTACCCTGCTTGCAGAGAAACACAGAATATAAACATAGATTTTCAGTTAAAATTAAGAAGATAACTATTCCAGCTAAATAATTGAAATAGAATTTGTGTGCTATCATACCCATTTCTGCACTGCAAAGTATGTAATTTTTTGTTGAACTTGAACTTCATTTCAAGAAACTATTCTTAATAGCATCCCTCCAATAGAAAGAGCAATTGGTGGGTATTTTATCTCATTTATCTTTGAGAAAATAAAGTATAGGATTTCTTATACTGATAAAAGTTTAAACTTAACATTACAATAATTCAGTGTTGGATAGATAAAGAGCTGGTTACAATAATTCACATTATTCTTTTAAAAAAACTGATTTGTTTGAAAATGGATGTAAATGTTAGACAAGTAAATGGAGAGAATTCAAATGAGATTCTGATTTCAGAGAGGAAAAACAGGAATTTTGGCATTTTTCTCATTCTGTACAGGAAATGGACACCAGTTTCTGGGCTCAGCTTTGCAAAGCTGAAAGTTTTTTCCACCATTCATCAGAGAGCATCGTTGTAGCAGGGACACCCAGCTACCATTTCCAGTGGGATTTCTGGCACACAACGTGGCCAGAACCTCAGCCTGGGAGCCCTCAGCAGGATGGATCTGTAGGGCCTGCCTGCCACAGGGAATCACAAGTTCCCTGACTCTGTTTGTAGCTACTCCATCGGCACCACAGCTGCTGTGGCAGCACCGTGGGACTGACCATGCTCTCAGTGTCAGTACTGGGTTCAACATTGTTTTTCTAACATTCTGAAGCAATACTGGACTTACAAGGAGAAAATCAAACAACACCAAGGGAGTTAATGTGACTGAACAGACTAAAATTTAGAGGGAGCTCCTGGCCAGTGATTTGGGTGACACCTCAAGCATTTCTTGTTCTATAAATGGTAGTTCTCCACTACTTTGTCTTAGAGTCTCCTTTAAGCTCCTCACAGAGATCAAATAAAGTTTGTTTTCAAATCCCTATGTACAAGAAAGACTGTGCTAAGCTCTCAAAATCCTTTTAGAAAGATAAACCTCTAAATCTTTTCCTCTGTCTCTAGCGTCAAGCAACAGCTTTTGTTATTCTCTTTGTGCCTTTATTTTCAAGCATTCACTTCAATATGTTAAATATACCTAAATATTTTGTTGTGTGTCCATTTCATCTGTAAATACTCCCTTTCCTAACTCTTCTATCGTCAATGAAAACTCATAAATACTTGTACATATTAGTATGGCTGTAATAATTTTTATTTTACATGGAAATCCACCTGCATTTTCTTTATGTGGAGCATGTTTTCTATCAAAATATGAAACAACCATTTATGTCACTATACAATATTTCTTAGACACACATAAGTTTATATTTGTATACTTACATATACAAATACATTTCTGTGAGTATATGCTTATATATAGTTATGTATATGTATTTATGCCTATATGTATGTATTTTTTTGCATGTACTACTTTCCCACTTCATGCATATCATTACTACACTCTTTTGGAGATTTCAGCTTAGAATGGCCATGTGAACCGAATTATAAATCCAAAGCTGGATATAGTGAAACAGTGTGAAGTAAAAAGACATATATCTGGTCATTAAAAGAGCAATGACTGATCTTCTGCTGTGCTGACCAAAATTAACTTGTGTCAGAACCAGTTCAAAATGTACAGATATATCATATTTTGCTGACCTTCCTGTTCATTGTCTCAAGAACAAACCAGACTGATACACAGGTGGAATTTCTAGGTACAGTGAAACATACTGACCAAAGTAGAATTATCTGACCAGTGTGCTTCTGCAGCAAGTGGATTTTCTACCAACTCTGTGGTTTCTGCTAAAAAATCCAACCAGCATTCTCTACATTGCGAGGAAAGGACCAAGAAATCTACCAGGAGAAACAATCTGCAGAAAAAAAATTGTTTCAATAAAAAACTGTAGCAAGGTTTGTGAGGAGAAACTGTATTGTGAACTTTTATATCCTTATAGTGCTACAACACTATTACTACTTTAAACTGTACCATTTTTCAAACTGCTATGAGGAAGGAAAAGTATAAGAAGTGCAGAATAAGATTTTCTTTTTTCCTTGTGGCAGAACCAGCACTGCTGTGGTCACATAATAATGTCATTTGGAGAAATGGTAGAAGCATACTAATGTAAAAAGTTTAATGGGTCATTTCTGTATGGGAGTTCACTATGGGTATAACTGTCAACTTATGGCAATTTTCTCCCTACATTTCCTCACAAAAAGGAGGTTGTTCTTAAAGTTATTGATTTGTAGCCAACATAAACATGATTTTGCTAATAAATAAATGCTGAACCCATGTGAAAAATAAAGAATACATTACTCTGATATAATAATAGCTGCACTAATTTTTCAAAACCTCATAAATTCCAAAATATTTTAAAAAATACAAGAGATGCTTTTGTTTAAATAGCATTCTCATGCTTTAAATGGCTTGGTTTGAGATAATTCTGTGTCAGCTTAAAGATATTTTTCAGTCTTAATTCAATTTAGCATAGAAGCAACAATTTCAATCTTGACCAGGAGTGAATCCTCCAGACTGTGGTTTGAGAATTTCAGCCCTGTGGGTTTTGCCAGAGTTGGTAATTTGTCAAAAGCCACTCTTAAGTTCTAGGGCAGTTTAAAAATTGTGAGCTCCTGTGTTGTTATTTATCACCATTAACAGTGCTTTGCCAGAATCTAAATTTCATTATACAGCAGTACAATGATGTCTGAATGATCATGAGCCTTACATTGCACTGTTTACATGGAATAGTAATTATAAACCTTGATGTTGTCCATTGCTAAAATTTTTTTTCATTTTCCCTGCACTAAACAATAAGATTTTGAAGACGAAGGAAAAAGAAAATTTTTATTAACTTTGCTAACAGGCAGCTATTCCTAACTCTCAGTGACTGAACTAATGTTCCATTTAAAATAAATTCAAAGGAGAAATAAAGAAACCTACAATATTATAGATTAAAGGTAAAGTAACAATCTCAATTCTCTCTACATTATGACTTCTAAGTCATGAGATTTACAACCTATTATTCATAGAGTTTGAAACATTGATTTTGTAGTAAAAAAAAAAAAATAAAGGAGGAAAGCTATAGTTTTAAATTATGTTTGGATTATTTAAATACACAGAATTCCGTGATATATAGAATAATAAAAGTACTGCAAGAATTTGAAGTTGAACTACTTAGACACTAGACTAATACTATAATTTTAAATCATATTGACAGATTTGAAGCTTAGGCATTTTTTCTAGATATGAAATCCAATATTTTCAGAAAATACTATTGAGTTTTGAATTTTCCCTCTGAGTTCTCATCTGGGGCATAATCTGTAAATAAAAATGGTCATCCTTTCCTGAAAAACATGTATTTAAGCATGACACAAACTGACACTAATATTAGTCAGTTCTGAGCATTAGAAATACTGCTACTTTCTAAGAACCAGTTTTCTTAAACTGTGATGCAGTTCTGTTCAGATTGATAAATCTTGACTGTTGACTGACAAAACATTATTAAAAATGACGTGGCTTTGAAAAATCAGAAAAATTCACAGAATTGCTATGAAAGTTCTCTTGTAATATAATGGTTTAGGTAAGTAATTTAAAAAAAAAGAATTCTGTATCTAGCAATTACTGAAAAATGAGACTACAAGCCAACCAGGACATACGCATGTACTATTCACATAAAATAGTTTCCAGAATTTTTCAAACTTCCAAACTAATCATGCTGTCCTAGTGAGCTAAGGGTAGGAATACTAATTCTCACAGAAGACAATTAGTCCTGTAATTGTTCACAAAAGTTAAACTAAGGAAGATAACATAAACCATAATAAAAGCCAGGGTGTATTAATTGGCTAATATAAATGCATCTAAAACTTTGGAACTGAAGCCATTGCCTTTGCCTAACTCTGTGCCAAAGTGGATCCTGGAAGGTCCCAGTTTCCAATAAATACACAAATTTTTTTGTTTTATTTTCTTAATGAGTTTATACCAGATGAAATTTTCTGAAATATGCACAATTGAACCCAGTAATATCCCAAAGGGTGTGTATTCTTATAGGTGTTGGTGGTGTTGTGAAGCATAATACTACAAGAATAATTAGATCCTGCCTCCTAGTAGGACAAGAAATAAAATTCTTAGTACAAAATTTCAAAGTCATGTACTAATGGAATAATAATGAGGAGTTCTACTACAAAAAAATACATCATTAGTTGAAGCTAATAGAAAATGAGAGAGATCTGAGTATATTTTTTTAGTTATAGAATCATTATAGCAACAACTTAGGAAAAAAAAAAATGCTAAGATCTGTCAGAAAAAACATCTCCAGTATAGGAAGGCATAACATCTTCACTACACAAACCACAGAGAAGACCTTAATTAGTACATTCTGTATGATTCTGAATACCTATGTTCTAAGCCAGGAAACTTGAAACAAGAACAGCAATTGGAGGCTAGGGTGATGAGAGAAGGAGTACCTATTAAAAAAAAAAAATTTAAATCACAACATGATAGAATGCTTTGGGTTGGAAGAGACCATAAAGATTATCTAGTTCCAAACCCCTGCCATGGGAAGGAAACCTTCCACTAGACCAGGTTACTCAGAGGCCCATCCAACCCGGCCTTAACACCTTATCTTCTTCAGCACAAAAATGACTGAGAAAGATGTTAAGTATCTTTAGGTGTGTTTGTGAGTAATAAAAAGAATGGGTTGCAGGAATTCCAATTCCTAACCAAATGTGATATGATGTACTTGAAGGGTCCAGGGGAAATTATTAAAAACGGGTTGGCAGGAGTCCAGTACTCTCTGGTTTCTTTTAGATATTTCACATGTGAAAAGTACAACTTTTAAAAAAATATTTAATTATTTGAAATTATCTATATTGCATGGGGTTTTGATTGAGCAGAATGACACACTAACATACTTTAATCAAAATATGAGTTCAAATCACACTTAGTAGAGTACAGCAGTGTGTTTATTGGTTACAGGTTTTCAACAGAAAATAAGAAAAAATTTTTTAACCTATGAGTAAGCTAAGTGCTTTAATGACCATATAAATTAAATAATAGAAGGAAAAAGCTTAAGTTTTTCAAGATACTGTTTGCCTATACAGAAAGAAGTTTAATAACAGGACAGGAATCATCTCAAAGGTGGAATATTAAGTCTGGGAGAAGAGTATCTAGGGGAAAATTTACTGTAATCTCAAAAGTGTAGCAGGAAAATTTGTTACTTTTTCCTGTTGCTTATTTGCTCTGTAGTTTTACTGCAACCACTTTGTGCCTTGGGATTGTGGTTGATCAGCTGCAGAAGACAAGAGCTCCCCCACCAGTGCATAATCCAGGACTTTGTTTTCTCTGTTACCTGCTGCTTACCTGTGTGATTTGTAACTGCAGCTTTGGAGGATGTTACTCTCAGACCTGGAGTCTGCTCCTTGTGTTAACGTGTCCTGCTGTCTTCAGTGAAATCAGTGCATGTGAATCAATTATTCCACAGGCTATTGGGGTTACAGGCCTAGCTCCCTACAGACCCTGCCTAAAAATCCTATGGAATAATAGAACAATACCCCAATAGAATTGAAAGTCTCTTATTAATTGAAAAACTAAATTTTATGTAGGAAAAATATCTGTGGCCTTGTTTTTATTATCTTAGACAATGCCTACAAAAATAGAGCTTTCTCCTCTCAGTATACTAGAAAGAAATTAAAGTGCCTTTTATTTACCTCAGTAATTGGATTTTCACTCAAATTTTGTCTCACAAAGTTGATAAAAACAATTGAAAGAGATAATTGTGTGTGTCTAGGTGGGAACAAAGGAGAAAATTTTCCCAGCAAATATTTGCATGTGGCTTATTTCAGAGAGCCACAGGAGAAGGGTAAAGGAGAGAGCCCAGGTCAGCTTGTTCTACTGTCTTCAAGATCCTGGTTCTGCCTAGTCATGGTTTCTGACTATATCCATGGGTTTTTCAGAGACCCAACAGTGATATGGCAGAATGATGGGTCTCAACCCTATCTCAGGTTAAAACACCTGCCTGCAGGCACCACAGCCAGAGCTGGCAGAGTTTCAGTGGTACTGCGGGCCCTGTGATGCCTGCTGAGAGGGCAATTGCATGATGGACAAGATATTTTACCAAAGCTCTTCTGAGATTGTAAGCAAAAACTGTCCCAGGAGTACTTTTTGAAGGCCTTGCCAGTCCATGTTTTCCTGAATGTTAATAGCACTTTCAGAACGGATTTTATTTCTTTCTCTTTCTCCCCTGCCTAGTGTATAATCCCTTGCCATTTATTCTATTTGCTTTTCTGAAAGCAGCAACATAAAACAGGGCAGACATATTCTTCATCTCAGTAAGAACCTAAAAACTACTTTTCTTCTCTATAGTAAAAAGATTTCTTTCTGGTAGCCAGGACTTAAACATATTAGTGTCTGTGTGTCAGGTGGGGAAAGTAGACAAGGGCTTGCTGAATATTTCATGCTTTGTCCACCCTAAGCTACTGGGATTGCACATCACTAACTCCAGATGTACTCCATCACTCTGTGCAGTGAAATTCACTGAGAATAAAGCTAAATGAAAGAATCCAAGACCTTGCATTTTTATTGCCCATGTAATCCTGAGAATATCCCATTGTTCCAAAGGCACTGAGTACTGATTCAAAAAGAAAATAAATTATACCGAAGATTTATACAGAAAACATCAGTGTCATATGCAGCACAGTTCATAGTATTACTTTGTATTTATGGCAGACCATCTTAGAGGGCAGAAATTGAGATGGTTTTAAAGAAAGGATTTCTAAAATTTATGAGATATTCATTGGATACATTCAAGAGTTACTGCAGTACTGAAGCACCACAATTTCAAATAAATCTAATATAATAAAGGAAAAAACTTAATGATGTTGTATAAAATATTTGCACAGAACATTTAAGCTTTTAACCAAAAGATGGGATATCAAACTGAAAATACATAAAGGAAACATGAAAACAAAATAGATGCAAACTAGTGTTACCAGCTTAACTTTATTTATTTAAAAAAATGTTTTTCTCTACTAATAGATTTTTAAGAGATTAAAATATATATTTTTTCAATATCAGTGACAACATTGAGATTCAATACAGAGATATATGTGACATATTGTAAGCCTCTTAACCTAATTTGTTTCCAAATATTTAACTCTGAAATAATGACTATTATATGGCAAATTTGAAGTAAAATATAATACTCCACTGCCAAATCTATCTTATCTAGATAAAAGATTTGTTACCAATTTTCTTTCAAACTAAATTACCTCAGGTTTCTCTCAAGCGCTAATGTGGCTTCTCTGGGAATTTCAAAACCAGATGTTGTTTCACCTTTATTTGATTGGGATGTCAGAACAAAATTTTATATACTTGCCCATACAATTCTAGTGGGATCAGCTGTACATGCTCCTTTTCACCCTTGCATCAGAATGAGGAGTAGTTAAAAGAGGAGCAGAACTGTGAGGATGTGGTTAAAATACCATAGACATGGTGTTGAAAGCTCAATTTTCTTCACAAACACTTTTTCAGTAAAAAGAGGGTGCCTTCATGCAAAACTGTTAAATGACAAAATTGAAACTCTTCAGGTATTTCAGCACTATTAATTGAAGCTGCCATTAATTACAACAGGGAAGTGATTCAACCATTAAAGAGGTCTGAACAACTTAATTTTACCTCTCTAGTTATGTCATCAGCTGGAAACTCTGCTGGAGTGTTTTTACACTGGAACTCCAATTATGATTCCATGCCATCCCTAATGATTCTCAGATAACCATTACCATGAGAAAGGTAAACACCAACCAAAACAAAACAAACAAGTGTAATATCCAACCACAAATATTAAAGTTACCCAGGATATGGAGCGTTAACAAAAAAAAGTTTAAAAGGTTAACTGTCTTCACTCTAGTGGCTCAGAGAGCAAAGAAGAAATATGGAAGTGCAAAGCTTATTACAGAATCATTTAAGTAGGAAAAGACATCTGAGATCATTGGGTCCAACCTATGACCAAACACCATCATGTAAACTGGACCATGGCAATAAGTGCCACATCCACCCTTGCCTCATGAAAACATACAGAGAAATATGTATGTGTATACATAAATATATATTTTCTTGACCCTGACCCTGATAAGTCACTTGGTCTCTCCCCACTGCATGAGGGATGGAAAAGAGAATCAGAGAAGCAAAGTTGGGAAAACTGTGAGTTGAGACAGAAACGCCCACTAAGTGAAGAAAAGCTGTGTGGGCAAGAAAGCAAAATTAACAATTTATTTACTAATTCCCACCAGAAAGCAGATAGAAGTATTCCTCCATCCTCTTCCATTCTGTTTCAGCTTGTACTACTGAGCACAGCATTGTATGGTATTGAATATTCCTTTGATCAGATCTGGTCAACCATTCCCTCCCAGCTTTTTGTGTTTTCCCACCCTATTTGCTCAGGGAGGCAGAGTGGGTAGTAAAGAAAGCCTTGATGTTGCACAAACTCTGCCCAGCAATATCCGAAACACTGCTTTCTTATCAACACTGTTTTTGTTGCAAATCCAAAACATGGCACGATTCAGACAGCTATGATGAGAATTAACTTTATTCCAGACAGACACATTGTGATATGTATATAGACTGAAAGTAACACAAGTACAGAAGTGAATGCTGACACAATAAATTTTTGACAGGTTTTTCAGGCATTCTGCCTTTGAGGACCCTGATCCTAAATATTAATATGCTTAAAATAGCTACCATTCAGAAAAAAAAAAATACAGTGAAAAAAGTGGTTTTGCTTTTTAAAGTTTTGTTGGAATGTTGTTTCCTGCTCTTGTGAAATATTTTTCCATATATAATAATCAATTGGTTGACATAAACCTATTAATATACAAATATATTTCAGAGATTAAGTTATCTGACAGCTTCCTAGATGTATTATTTTTTATATTATAGAGTTTTTCCCTCAGCATTCAGCTTTAAAATGAAGTTGAAAAAAATCAATAATTATTCTCTTCAGTAATTTAATCCATTAGATCAAGACTTAGAATTTTTTTTTATAAAAATATTGATTTAAGTATGGGGAAGATGTTAACAAGACAACTATTATTTCAGAAATCATCAATCATTTTCCATCTTTAATATGGCTCATACAAGCTTTTACATATTTAACTATTTTGTAGTGCAAAGGGGAATAAGAGGTGGTTTTCAATTCTGAAGGACCTACAAGGAATATGAAAGTTAGGATCGTCAGGTCTACAGTGAGAAATTCTCCCTTGGACACCTCTCTTAAACATCTCCTTCATTTAACTCTTTAGAGGTATTACTGATGTGAATTAGGATGGCTGCATTAATCATGGAGGTGAAAAATCATGAATGATATGTGGGATTTCTATATAAAACTACCAAAGTCCCTTTGAAATGATATAGAATTTATTTTCTCAAAGCTTCTCAAAATATTAATATTAATCTATAACTGTTCTGCAAGATTTAAAATATGCCAAAAGTGGCTAGTGAGCAATATGTTTAAATTGTAGCCTAACCAAGTCAGTCAGAAATTTTTAGAGATGATTTTTCTTCATGAACTAATGCTATCTGACAAAATCTGGCCATTAATATTTATGTATTAAAATCTTATCTTGTGCTAGCAAAAAACATTCAATAAACATTCTTGTCCACTAAGATAAAATGGCTTTTGTACTACTATGGAACAGTAGCATCTGAGATGCCTAAATACTTCCATGGATTCAAACCTCTGCACCTAAATCCATGCTCAGGAACACCTAATTAAATTATTGATAGGTATTCTAAGTCTGCTAAGGCTGGTACTGGTACACCAGTGAGATCAATTCACTTCACTTTTGGGTACAATTTCTTGCTACTTTTAAAGAAAAAAATTACAGTAAGTTGCAATGACTTAAACTTTCAAATAACCCTCAGCACACTGTAGAGAACAATGAAAGTTCATCATCAGGATCTCTCACAGGAAAACAAAGGCAATCTTAGATGCTTTCTTTTATCAAGTATGGCCCTATCCAGCCTTAAGACCACCAACAGTTTAGTGTGGCATTAGAAGCTGACTAACAACCATGGATCCATTCTTCCTGTTCTTGTCATAAGGTCATATTTCTAACAATAAAATATTTCAAAGTGTTGTGAAGCCATTGTCTTACCACTTAGAACTTCTTTAAATTAATTTCTACCCCAATTTTAAACTGCCTAAGTCATGCAGAGAATGATAATCACATTAATTCGTCTGCTGTATTTGAATCAAAATAATCATTGTAACAAACAGCTTTTTAACAAGTCAAAGATCTCCATCTCGTTATATTCCTCACCAGTAGTAGATGTTTGAATTATCAAAACATGATACCAAAGGAAAGATAGTGTTTGAACTGTTGAAGCCTTTTCAGTAAGACCTTTCCAGTCTTTCAGTTTTTACCCACTTCATATTTATAACATTGTCTCTGACCCTAAAAACTCTTGCATTCAAACTGACAGCCTGAACCTAGTATAGCTTTGCAAGTGTAATTGTAGCATGCAGTTGAATTGAAAAATTAAACCAGAAGAATGGTTCAAACTACTTGAAATTTTCATGTACATTTCCCATGGTAGTGGGACTATGTAGTAGGGCACTAAGATATACTGGTGTATAGTGTCTCAACTACTTTACTCCTGTGAATTTCTGTCAGAAAAATGATTTTTATTTCAGTCCTCCCATCAATCAGATGCACTGTTTTTCTTGCCTTCAAGTGAGATCTAAACAAAACTAGTAAAACAGTAAATAAAAAAAATGGAGGTACCTCTACACTTCGCTTGGTCCACCCTCTGCTCAAACCAGGGCTAGCTTCAATAGGATATCTCATTGCACAGGATGTTCTTCAGGTGAGTTTTGAGACTGTGCAGCAATGGAATTTTCACAACTTTTCAAGGCAATGTTTTCCAACAGTCATGTGCTCCTTTCATGTAGAATTTTTGGCTTACAATACTTTAAAATCTTTCTGTTGCAGATTTTGATTGTTGCCTGTGTGTTATTAAGATACATTCTGGACAAGAACCCAACTCTGCCTTCCTTTTAACTTCCCTTAGGTAGAAGAGGATTGCAATCAGATCTTTCCTCAGCTTTCTCTTCTGCAGTCTAAACAAATCCTGTTCCCTCACTTTGTCCTGGTATATGACATGCTCAAGTTACTTACCCTTTCCATGACCTTCCTCTGAACTCTACAGTTTGTTGATAATCCTGAACATAGGGGCCAGAAATGGTTCTTTTATCCCATCTGTAGGCACTAAGGCATAGAAAAGCTTTGATTGAGGCTGATCTCTGAAATATTGCTTATTGAACCTTTGCACTAATAGTATGACAACTGTGTACCCTGTTTATACTAAAGATTTCCTCATAAATAAAAATCACTGTGGAAATGAAGAAATGTTATGTGTGAATAATGCTGCCTGACAATGGAAAATCATAATAATAGTAATGCAAAATCCTAGTGTAATAACTGAAAAGGCAAGATGCATTTGCATGAATAGCTAGAACTTGAAATATAAACAATGAAGTTGTATTTATTTTGTGTCATTCTTTTCATCAGGAAATTTGTTATTTTTCTCAAATAGCTTCTCATGCAGATTATTTATTGTATGTCAGTCCTTCTTGATTATAACAACTTAATATTTAAATATATTTAAAGAACTTAACAGTAATCTCGTAATGTGAATTCTTTTATAGCTTGTCCTCTTCCCCCTCACCCCCTATTTGATCAAGAAAGTTTTGACAGAACATTTGCCTTCAAAAAACTGAAGGTTTAAGATGAGATACTGTATGTATAATTACACTAATCATCTTTAATTTCTCATCCCTACAAGCCTTTGAGCTTAATACCAAAACAAAACAACCCAATTCAAAATAAAACAAAACAAGAAAACAAATTTAAAAAAAAACCAAACAGCACACTTTCTTATTATATGCAAATTAAATGTATCATTAGTTATATGAACCCTTAAGCTCTGTACTTACACTGGCCTGTCCACCAATCAGGGAATTTAATTTCAAATCTCTACGTCCTCAAAATATTCACAAAGGTAAAGATTTTAGAAATGTTAGTATCAACTGCTCTATATTCTCTGTGGATTTGACTTCTTAATAACAATTTAAATTGAGATGAAACAATTACTCAACAAAAAACCCCCCACTTTTGGATTTTTTTCTTTTTGCTCCAGTATCTTTTGAGTAGGGCCATCAGATATATGACTGTACTATGAGATATAATTACAAATATGTGCTTGCTACTTTTTGTAATCATTGTTTTAAAACAACTGAATTTTTTTCTGAAATTCCTTAAAGCTTCAGGAGCTCTAAGTAAGGTTAAAGATTTATAGGGTTACATTACTACACAACCTTCAACAGTTTTACCAAAATTTTGTTAAATTATTTAATTGTTAAAGCTAGTAAATATTAGAAAAAAATAATTATTGAATTTGGACATGGTTCCACATTTGAATAGCCACTATTTGCAATGGCTATAGGGGTTTCTTTTTCCCCAGACTTTACAGACACATATTGCATCTATGAAGATAATCTGTTGAGCACTGTTTGTGACACTAAAAAAAGGACTGAAGTCCAGAACAATGGTACATTCCAAGGTCTTCATTTCACTTGATGCCAAGCTACAGACAATGCCCTCTAACTGAATACACTCTATGTTAATCAAAATCTTAGTGCTCAGAGATTTTCACAATCTTGTTTTTTAAGCAGCAATAAAACTGTTTGATAGAGCAGTACCTGTGTGAAAAGTATGTATCAAATATCTTAGTGCTCTCATTTTTCCCTTCTTTTCTTGTTCCTACATGGTTCAGCTCACAAGGGTTGTGTAGGAGCAACTAAGGATCATTAGATTTATTTAGTTTTTCAGAGTTGTTTCCAACATTCCTGGGATTTTAAAGGATTCATTCAATACATCACCATGCATCAGTTGTTCAGGAGAGCCAGGATGTATAAGTGCCTGATCATAGTTTTTCATCATTCCATTACCAGCAGATATTTAATGCAAAAAGTAAAATTGTCCAGGAACCTATGAAGATGAAAACAGTACCTTAGATGTGTTCTGTACACACATACCTCTTGCTATGAAAGTGAATGTACTGCAGATACCACAGTGTAGATACTGAATATCTCGTGCTTAATACCGTGTAATCTGGAACCTAAATTTACCTTTCACATGAAAGCATAAAAATGAGGAAAAAGAAAACCAACCTTGAGCATAACCTTAATGCCAGAGCAGAAGTTAAAGATGAAGCAGCTCAAAGTAAAGTCTTTTATATTTCACATTTCCATGATAGATGACAGGTACTACGTAAGTAACTCTTTAAGACACTAATTTAAAGTCCTTCAATGCTTTCCAATAAGTTATTGTAAAGAAAAACAATGTCTAATTTAAGGTAGAGATATTCTTTCCTCATGGAAGGATTGTTTTGTTTGCTTGCTTAGATAGGCAAATCGCTGTCAGAGAGTGAAACTGAAAATTATGAGGAAGCTCCCTGTAATCATTTCACTTTGTTTTTAAAAAATAGCTTTTCTGGATGCTTACAGTTAGTATAGATTTTGTGTGCTGCTACATATCTAAATATATCTTTTTATTGCGAAGTTTTGACATGCTGTTCATAACATTACAGGCAAAATCTAACACTTTTTTTCCCTGTAAACAAGCAGATATCTCAGTGGCTTTTTGGTTTTTTTGTTTGTTTACTTGATAATGAATTTAGCCTTCATTCAGCAATACTGCTGTTTTCAATCTACTTGGTAAAGTTTGTTGGAAGGAGAGGCTTGGTAACTTGTAAAGCTGCCTGAAGACTTACTAAGATGTGAATTATGCAGACTTTATGGTTTGAGCCAGGAGAACTGAGATAGGAAAGGTGTCAGCCCATAGAAATAAGCTGAACAACACTGCTTAGCTGCTTGGTAAATACACTTGTGTTTGTTTAGTTTAGGTTGGGTTAGGTTTTTGTTTGGAGAAAACTGAACAGGGCTTTGAAGTGTTAAAGCTACCGAGACACCTCAAAATTTCACACATGCCAGACAGCTTGTGAAAGCTGATCACATGAGGTTTTTTCGATATTACCTGCACTTTCATTCAAAATGAAAATTTAGCAACAGGAGTTTTCAGATAAGATATTAAATGCATGGGGGGTTTTGGTTTGGTTGACTAGTTGGTTTTCCTTTCTTCTTTAAGTGTTGTCTCCTTTTCCTACTACTGTCAAAAATGTTTATACCCTTTGAGTATGCCCACCTTCTCAGAGAGTAAGGAGTACCTGATAGTGATCATCTAAATATTTAAATTAACAATTTTCTTATTATTTCTTTCTATGAGGAAAAGTGTCTTCTATCTACTATGTATGGCTTGTCTTTCTTTTAAAGCTTAAATTCATTTTGTATGTCAACCTGGAAGTATTTCTATCTATATAGATATATGCTTTGTACAAATCTGGGTGGCTATAGTTTACACATTTATGCTCAAGTCTGGTATGGAGATGTACTAATATGAAAACATTTTGCCATGGCAGAATACTTGAAGAGTGTGATTTTAACTTGGCATTAGAAGAATATTATAAGAAGTGCCAATATATGTTAGTACCTTGAGTAGCTACAGCCAAGATGTTTTTATCAGAATGTGCTGCAGGCATAATTTTCACAATTTTTCTTTTTTTTTCCATCCAAACTGAAAGAGTTTTAAGATTTTTTTATTCAAATTACTTCACCCTAGGATCTACTTGAACCAAATGTGTTGTTGGAGTCAGTGAGTCTAGTTCTCTGCTATTGTCAGGCATCATGTCACAATCTTGACAAATGTGTTTTGAGATAAGCTGCAATACAACTGCTCATACACCCTCCAAGAAATTTGTCTTCTGGAAGCATCATCAGTAATAAATCTAAAAGTGCTAACTGAACAGATGTGGAGAAGAAAAATAGCTTGGGAGAAACAAATAAAAAACAGTCAGAAAGTATCATGTGACATAATCATTTTCTTAAATGTAATCACTTTTGCTGTTTTGTCTTCATTTCCCTACTTTTCCTTGAACAGAAGGCAAGCCCTACCAGTAATTTGCTTACTAATTCCACACCTTGCATGCTTAAAAACTTGCTTATCTATATCTGGCACTCTTGCCTACTTTGTGAAATCAATAAGTGTATCAAGTAATCTAACATTACACGAAGAAAAAAAAAAATTCTTTAGTGGCACTTCTAAAATTCAGACACCTCTCTTGTTGAGATGTTAAAGCACACAGTGACTGAGTTGCCCAGGAAAGACAGGGGCTGTAGTGCTCACTAAACTTTTTCCTTCCAATTATTTGGACTCAAAATTAGCTATTGTTTAGCGACCAAAAAGAGAAAGTCAAGTCTCTGCCTCCCTAGGACCTAGCCCACTATTAAAAGAGAAATAAAAGAAGCTGACTCTTGAAAAATCACATTCATAATGCTTCAAAACCTTAACCCATCTTACAAAATAGCTAAGTGATCAACAGCTCTCAACTATTACAGTGCTGTTAATTAGTTGCACTAAAACTTAAGAAACTTTCTCTTTAAAAGTATTTGCTTTGCTTCATGTTTCAGTAACACTAATTTAAGACAAAGTATGTTTTTGTTTCCATTAAGTATATGGAGAAACATTGTAGAAAACCTTCTTTTGTACAAGAATCACAGCTGCTAGCAGCAGATTGCAGTAAAATCAAGTATTCTAGCTGAAATCTGCTGGCTGGACAGCATTTTCCAGAAGTTAAGGCTTGTCCTCTTATGCATTGTGAGTGAAGAAATGTTGTTCTCACTTTCAAATTGTTGTCGTAAAAGCCAGAAGTCTTTCACCCAGCATGGATGTGTCTCTTCCTAAAGCTCCATTAAAATACCTGAAACTCCAGAATATGCCATGGATAGGTTATCTGGAAGTGTGAGGGCCACTGTGCTTCAATCCATCTCATACTGAAACAAAAACAACAAACAAAAAATCAAAGAGACAAAAAACAAAAACAAACAAAAATACAAACAAAAAAAAAAAACCAAAAAAATTATATCCAGCAAAAAACCCCCAAACTAGTGGGGGTTGTAAAACACTTGAAAAGCCTTTTGCATCTTTTCAGTTTAGGATTTGATAGCTCAATTCATGAAGCAGAGAAAACACACTTCCTGTGAAAAATTCTATGAAGATCTAATTAATTCTTCAGAGTGAACTGCTGTTTGTTGGAGAAAAAGTGCAATGATCTCACTAAATAAAGCATGTGTTGTGCTTCTGGGTATTCATAAGTCTTTGGCACATAGATAAATACTTTCTGCCTCGACCAAGTTTGGGGTTGAGAAAGATAATATGAGAAACTCATTTGTTTACTATGCAAAAAAATCAAAAATTCTCTGTTCCTTGAGTTACTGAGGCTTCCTATGCATAATTATAGGGTTCCTGTGCTCAGATTTCAGCAGGTTCCTAGAAGGGATAAAGCCTGCAGTACAGTTACTTAATGTTGAAGGAAAAAGATAAACTCAGTATTCTGAAACAATATTTTGTTATGTTTTTCTTTTCTAAGTTCTTTCTGAGAAATGGTCAAAGCTTGTATAATTTCTTAGAAACCTTTGAATTATAAAAGCAAAAGACTTCCTTGAAGAGCTGAGTTTGATAAATAATGCAGTACAGATTTAAAATTTGGCAGATCAGTACAGTCAAAGCTGCACAAAAAAAAAGTCATGGGGTTTTTAGTTGTTTGCTTTCAGTTGGTTGTTTGGGGTTTCCCTTTCCTTCCCTGCAACATTCCATAGAATTCAAGAAAGATTCAAGAGGTTGCAAAATATGTCTTCAAATTAAGCTTAGCGATCAAATGATATCCAGTAATGTCATAATGCTTTAATCCAATGGGAAACTATTTAACTATAATAGTATGACTCTACAAAGAAACTATAGTAATTTTTAGCACTTTCTGAAGTCTTTTGGTGCTGGTAAACTGTATATGTAAAACATACATGAGGAAACCCAGGATACCAGCACAGATATATTAAAATTTCTTAATCCCAAATCGCACATTAATGGCTGCTGATATGGCTAGATATGCCCAATCTGTCAGGGCTATTCCAGCACTCTGATAGGATAGCACCAGTGGTGTCAGAAGTTATTAAAAGGAACTTTTTTTCCAAATCCAGTTCTTGAAAATTCAATCAGCTCCAGCTGGGGTTGATTCTTGACTAAGGGGATCATTTAGGAGTTTTTCTGCGAGGGACAGAGATAGCTTAATATTCTTAATTTTGTAAAATTATTTTTTTCCTGTGGAATAAGTACATTTTTGGGGTCTTTGAGTATGTCTGGTTTAGGAAAAAAATTTTGTTTTGCTGTATGTCTCCTCCATCAAGTTTTGTTATCCACGTGTAAATTTTCAAGATTTGTTGAAGCTGTTTGTTACTACTGGATAATTTTAATGTTCTTTCTGAAAGTTTTAAACCTTATTTATATGAAGGAAACAGCATTTTCTCACTCAACCCTGGTATAACTATGCATTTTTATAAATATTCTTGGTTAATACACACACAGGAATGCATACAATTCTATATAGATACATGCTATATATACATATATATAGTATATGTTCAGTGACCTGAATGTCATTAAGATGGACAGAAAGAAAAAACAAAGGCAGCTGTGCCTGGAGGGTTTGAAAAGGTGAGGGGTGTGTGTATTTACATGTGTGTGTGTCTGCATGTATGCACATAAATGTGTGAGTCTATTAATATACACATATATGTATAGACTTGTTGTGCTTGTGCTGCTGAAAGAGTAGATACTAAAAAAAAAAAGGAAAATGACTGGGACAAAACTACCCAGTTTCATAGCATTTCTAAGCATTTCCATAATTCCTTACAGATAAAGATCATGATTAAATTTCATTTATGGATCTCTACAATAAATAGTTCAGGGTAGGAATATTTCCCATACACAAAGAAAAAAAAATGGTTACTTCTATTTATCTGTACCTCACTCCTATATTTTTCAATCAATTCAAGTAGTGTATATCTTCTAAAAGTGAGCCTTTCTTATGGCATGTGTTGTTCCATCACTTTCGTGTCAGTGGTAGGCGTCCAGCTCTCCACAAAGCACTGACTCTTTAATACAGTTGTGTTACTCACACAATTGCTTTTCATGAGCTGGCTCTGAGCCCATGGGTATAAGTGTCTCTGTTTGTGCTAGCTCAGTGGTGCACACGATGACATAATTGTTTCTTGACTAATAAGCTATAATGTGAACCACATGGAGTGTGGAAATTTAATTTACAAGGTAAGTGGTCAGCTAGCCATGAATTGAAGATGTTGCCACATAGAAACAGAAGATCTGAACTACACAGTAGTGAAAAGCTGCTCTCTGCTATGAGCAAAAACTCTCTGCTGCTGGCAAATGAAAGGGTCTCTGGGACACCCTTGCAGGAAAGAATACAGGATTAATAGTTCTGTCTCCTTAGTCTAGAAACAATTTATCAGTGACTGCGGCAAGGTGAAGTCTGGTTTTATGACTGTTTTCATTCTGTTCTGGACAGATGAATAAGTTTGACAAAATAAAGGAAACGAATATACAAAAAAGTATCTTTTCAGAGATACTTGTAGTAGAAGCAGTTTAAGCCTACTAAGTTATTGGAAACTCTTGGAGGTTTTTCCAGCTTCATGAATAATATAAAAGTGGAAATGCAGATTAAGATGTACAATTTTTTTACACACTTTGAGCTTTCATTTCACTTAACACTACAGAAATACCTTTTCGTGTATCTCCCTTTAAAATATGGCTAAGCATGTAAGAGCACATATTTCCAGGCTCCTCCAGGCAAAATGGAAAATATAAATCAACTACTTATTGCACACTGAATGTCATCACTGCTCAAGTTAATAAAAAATTAAATAGGTTTTTCTTTTTTTTACTAAGTAACATGGCATATTACAAAGGCTTAGTAGTGACTATTAAAAGATATATGCATATTTACATTCTATTTAAAATTTCTTTAGCTGTAAAGAAATTTTAAAATTGCTTGTTTGTTTTTATGTTTGAAGGGTAGTAGCCTTGCATCAGGCTCTTTGAGTAGAACATCATCAGTGGCTGGGGACCTCACAATACTCTGCTACCAATTTTCCTATTTTTAACATATCTTGGTAGGAAAACTTTTTGGTATCATTGACTCATTTATATATTCTATATATATATAATATATTTGTATATATAATGCATATATTCAATTAGAAATTCTGCTATAATTATCCCAGCATTAATAAGAACCACACTACCTGTGGATTCAACACTGTAAAGCTCCTTACCTGAGCTGACCTAATTGCTTCTTGCTAGTTTCTTGATACAGATTTGATATGGCAGATTTTTGTTTAAAACTCCTAATCTCCATCAGATCATTCTGCTATCATAACATTTTTTCCTCTATAAGAGCTATTAAACCAGAATAAATATTTAATTGCAAACACTCACAGCATGAGCTCTTACTATAGTTCCTTCAACAAGTCACGGTATGACAAAAGACAGCTTTAGTTAAAACACACATTTATGTGTGAGTGAAAAATGTTGACAACAGGAATTAGAAAAGTATTGCAAGGAAAATGTGAAAAAAAAACCCCCAAAAGCCAAGGAAAAGACAACTGTTTTTTACAGGGCAGCTTTTGGGACATGTACTGTACTGAAAGATCTCAGATTCTTTGTCTAGGAGTCAAAACTGACAGATATTGACCTGGGTTTTTTGGTTTTTTTTTTAATTTTCATTTGAGATTCTTGATAGCTTTGATTTGTCTGAAAAACATGATGATGATGATGATGATGATGATGATGATGATGATGATGATGATGATGATG